>JAMQGT020003902.1:0-56798 GCA_024447675.2 Pterophyllum scalare
TCAGCACATTCAACTTTGTACAGAACAAAGTATTCAATGAGAATATTTCATTCAATCAGATCTAGGATGTGTTATTTGAGTGTTCCCTTTATTTTTTTGAGCAGTGTATAAAGAAATCAGGGGTGGTTCAAGACTGTACACAGTAATATACATATCTTCTGTAGTTAATAGAAATGCTGGAATATTTCACGTAATGTGAACTTGAGGTGCTTTAAAAAAGACAGAAAACCCCACCCCGGACTCAGCTGTATAAATTTATTTTATGCAAGTGGGATAGACTTGAAAAGACAGGAAAGTAATTAGACTTTTTGTACAATGTTGACTCTAACAGACACAAGAACACAAACATTTCCCACAGCATGATATGCCACAAATTGACAAGCAACAGTGGCTGAAATACCTGTGTCATTTTCACAGTTCAACTTCTCTGTCACACATATTGTTCTCAGCAATCATTTGTACACACCACATTACCAGAGCTAGTTAATCCATTTGGAACCAACTTGGGTCTGATCTCAGTTACTGGGAAGCAAATAAAGTAATGGAGAAAACTAACAGACATACTGTTAATTGGATGTTGGGGGGAAAAGTGCAAATACTGCACCTCTTGCTCTAAATATGAAGGTTTATCTGACTTTTTGTCCCCTCTCTACAGGTACACCTGGGGTCGAATTAGATGAGGTTCGAGGACACTTGACAATGACACTGTGCTCAAATGTTACCTATGCTATTTTAACTCTTTGGCACCACCCACCACTTTGTATAACACACCTCATACACACCCACTCTCTCCTATCAGCAGTTTAATTGAACAGCCCTCTGGTTGCATGGGTCAGAGCAAATCTCTCTGTTTCTGGCCGGGAGTTCTGGGTTCTCTGGGGAGAAAGGATTAACCCTTGCACAAACTCTGTGCCCTCACCCACCTAAGGGTCTTCCCTTTGAGTTTGTCCCTAGATGCTCTGTTAGTATCTTCCTTGATCTGGGCTATGTGTGTGCATGTGTGTGTCTTTTCGCCCTTTTTCTTCTTCGGTGTATCTGTTACTTTTGGTTTCTGCTATCCAGTTATTCAGCTTAGGTATTATGTGCCTTTAAATTTTTTTTTGGTTGTTCCTTTTCTAGAGAGGGACACACACACAGGCATAAGATTTAATTTAGGACTGAAACAGGTGCAGTTGGAACAGTGCTTAAGACTCAGTCTTTCCAGCTGGAAGAACTAGTAGGGCAGCCAGGGTCTCAGAGATGGCAGTGTGTAGACTTTTTTATATATATACTTTTATTTAATCAGGAAGTGAAACTCTTAAGATTTAGAATCTCTTTTAGGAGAGTCTGGAGACCTCGACAAGCAGCATTAACATAGCATGTTTTTTATGGCTGGAGAAACTGGAGCTCCCAGTGAAATACTGCACCAGTACACCTATGTCAAAACTAAGGACCCTCTTCTTGAAGCAGGAGTGCTAAGTGCACATCCATCCATCCATTTTCTTCCACTTATCTAATTCAGGGTCGCAGAGGGGTCTGGAGCCTATGCCAGCTGTAAATCCTACAACCACCCCTACAGTTATCAATAGAAGCACAGCTTCCAAATTTCCACTCTTAACCCCCCTAACAGAAAAATAACTGGAAAATCATCCAGGAAAGCAAGATCAGCAGGATTCCAATATGTTAGGAAATTCTTGCATGTTCATAGGTATATATGCATGTCTGTGTATGCAAAAGGATGCAAGCAATTTATTACCTCCACCAAGGAGGTTTGCATGCATGTTATTCGGTCTGTAAACATGATAGTTTTTAATGAATTATGACAAACCTTTGTAGGGGTGTAGAGTGGGATGATGGTAACAATCCATTGAAGACTGGCTTACATCCACCGAGGTCTTCAAGGTCAATTTATGTATTGGTTGAAATTGACAAAAAGACTTTTTAACTTAGAAACTATGATTTTTTACAACTGGTGTGTATTGTCAACATATAGAAAGTAGCGTAAAAAGATTTAAAATTTCACGGCCTTCTTCAAGGTCAGCATGATAATAATGCTATATAGAGCTATTTAAAACTATTTTTCTTACTGCAATTGTTTCTATTGACAACATATAGGCACATAAGGAATGATATGTGGGGGATTCTAAATATCACAATATAGTTTGCATCTATAAATCATGTGGCATTTGACCTCTGACCTCATTTTTACATTTCACATCTACCGTTCTTTCAGGTTGACCCCAACATGTGTTCTATCTTTAAAGAAAACATTGTCAAGAGAATGAACTGCCTAGTTAGTAGAAATATACTGTAGTATAATACTATATAATAAGCTCAAGTTATTCATGTCCAGTTATTTACAAATCAGTTCCTATTATTCATTACCTGCTCCTACTTAATGTTTGTGTAATCAAAGTAAACATCTGTCATGCTGCCCTTATCTGATTTTTACTGCACTGCAAATTTATTAAGGTACATTTAAAAAGAACAAAGAAACAAAATGAATATACACAAAATACCATACTATTCCCTTAAGAGTAAATACTGCCCAGAGAGTAAGCTGCCTTCATGGAGGTTTGTGCTCTCGGTATGCTTCCTGTTTTATTACAATTCAACGGTTTTGTTTTGTTTTGTTATTCATTTCACTTCATTTGTATAACACCTGTTCACAACAATAGCCACGTCAAGGCAGTTGACATGACATTGTTTTTTCCACTCGTAATGTTACAACATTACGAGTGGGGAAAAAAGAAAAGGATGCATGCATATACACACAACAATATGCAAATCTTATTCTATGTGACTTCCCTTTTATCCCTGCTGGAGTTTATCTGCTGGCTCAAGCATCAGTCCAATCCAATTTATTCTGTCCTTCACCCTCACAGAGTCATTTACGCCTACTCTAATTTCCGTATCATTTAATTCTGCTCTCTATCTTCATCTCTCCAATCTTCATCTCTTTCCATTTTCTCATGACACCACATTTGGAGTTAAAAAACAACTCGGCTAAAAAAAAAAAAAGCTAGTGTAGACTGCATGGTTTATTGCTGTCAAAAAAGTGACCACTAAATGTCACATCTGGCATCACAAGAGGTTTTACTGCTGATTTGATACTTAAAACTTCTTGTTTACCTTAATTCACATGAAAGCTATCAATCTAGCAATCAGCTAGCATGCTTGAGCATATGGAATATATTTACAGTCAAGTATGGCTTAAAGAGGGATTTCCATGTCTTTCCTTTCATAATTCTGTATACTTGATATCATGATGGCACATTAAGGAAATCAATTATTTGTCTTGCCTCTTTGACTCTTGATAATTTAATTATCACATAATTCATCATGACTACGACTCACATAAATCCCTAAACATGCAGCTTAGCTGCTACCAACAAAAGTTTTTCTAGTAAAGTTTCCTTTAACTGGTACTGCTTCAATTCCAAAATAATTGATCTTCTTTTCTATTTTTTTTAACCCTTTTGCCTGATATAAAGCAGGAATATGTATTATAGCTTTAGTAACCCAGGGGTGACTAAAAGTATTTGGATAAAAGTTTAGGGTAAATTTGGTGATGGGATTTGTTAAATGGATATAATATTATTTTACACTTTCAGCATTTGCCTTGTCTTGCCAGATCTTTGAAACTGGCATGTAAATTCCCTCTTTGGTGAAAGTACAGCTGGTCCAAGAACATTCAGATGACCTCTAAAAGTTACGCCTTTGTCCTGAGAGAAAACGATGTGCCAAGTCCCCTCTCTGTATGCGCTGCAAGCAAACGCAGGCCTGGCACCGATGCCGGTCCAGAGATGGGTAGGAGTTCTGCAAGCCATCTGGGAAAGCTCCAGGAGGATCCTGGGAGGGCCTGGCACTCATGAACGGGTTCTGGGACCTGAAAGTGCACCATAATCATAAACACAACTGCTACAAGGATAAGTGAGTACAGACACACAAATACACCAGCACCCAAAAGTTACAAACCCAAAACACACACCTTTAAGTTACATTAACTTTAAGCAATATTGAGGTTAGGTTATCTTACTGAAAATAAAGACAACTATAAAATAATGCTAAAAACGAATAGATACAAACATTTTACTTAAAAGAGTTGAGGCTCATTCACTTTGAAAACACATCACTGAACAAAACTCACATCCCTGATCTACTTTGGCTTCATAGCTTTTTTAACCACAAAGCCTTCCCTCAATAGATACATCACATGAAAACGATTCACGGGATGAAAGAGAATTTTCAAGATGCCAAACTAATTTTTTTTCTCTTAATGGTCAATTTAAGCAGTACTTACGACTTTATGCTGCTTTGAAGTCTCTGAAATTTTAATGATGACCTTGATTCTGGTGTGGATCAAATGCTTTAACGAGTGTAGAGTGCACATCAGTGTTTCACACACTGCACATAAACTAAAACTCTGGTTGTCCAACAATGTCTCCAAGGACGCCGGTGTGTGGTGAATATAGTAATTAATCAGTGAACATGTAAACATTCTTTTAGAAGTCATGTTTTAAGCAAAGCGGGGCTTTGTGTTTGTTTTGCCTCAATAGTTAAAGCTCATTCAGTTTATCTGACCTCTGGATTCAAAGCACTCATTTTTTAAAAGGAGACTGTACAAAACTGAGAGCACCTCTACTTTCCCAAGTGTACATTCATGTCAGTCCAGATGTTTTTGTTTATTGTTACAGTCTGTTTACTTGTCCCATTAAGACACCGAAGTTAAACTACTGGTACACTAAATCTTAGGTTTACTCTTTCATCTCCCTGTCTCCCTCAAAGGGTATATTGATCATGCAGCACTGTGGTCAATGTTACAACTACCCCCCCACACCCCTGCCATTTCTTTGCTTTAATGTAGTCAATAATCGTAATGGTGTGATCAGTGAGGCCCCCCGTGAAATGGCTGTGCAGCTGTGACTGCTTCATTTGACTAGTGGGAGTGCTGGAGGAGGGGAAGAGGAAAAGATTAGAGATTTCAAAGAGAGGCCACAGCAAAATTAGATTATGGATGGATGGATGGATGGATGGATGGATGGATGGATGGATACTAAAGTGACTGAATCTTTGCATATATAGAAGCTTGCAGTTTCATTTTGAAAAGTGTGTGGTAAACTTGCTGGTTTACAGCGTAACAGATGGGAGGATTGATGGAGTGATGGGAGCGTGGTGGCAACGAGGAAAAAAAGGTGGAGAAAAGGGGGGATGGAGGACTCTTAAAGTATAGCAGCATTCAAGGCATCCCAGTGGAAGGAGATTAATGGCGTGTGCCTCGCCGTTGTGTGGCACATCGTGCTGAGTGCCCCCTCGTAAAGCGCACCCCACACATCTGGCACTACTGTGGCATGGGGCACCCATCCCCACTGTGCCACCCTTTCTCTGGAGAAACTGAGTTCCTCATAGCACTGGTATGCTGCATGTTTATATTTCCATTAGAAAACCTGATACTGGTAGAAAATTGGTGATATAGCCTCCCACTTTTCAGTGTTTTTATCTAAATTTTTAAATGCGATGAGGACTCTCTCTGTGAGGTTTTTCACTGTTCACCAGATGTACGTTTGTCAATTAAACCACTTAGTAACCAACCAGTTGGGAATGGCATTTCATGTTACCATTATGAAGACAGTAATACAATTATCTCATTAGTCACTGATAGGATTACACTCATACTAAATACAAATGAATACAATAACATGTTCTGGTGCTGTTGCATGTTCAGTCAACAGAAATCATTGCAACGGTATTGTCTGCTTAAAAGTCTTACAATATGCCCACTATGAATGTATGTCTGGATCAGAAGAAGAATCTGTCAAGTGTGAGGGATTCATAGAACCTTTTCTTGTATTCAGAAGAAGAAATTAAGCATAGTGTTTCGATGGGTCCTGAAATCAGCTTCAGCTGGATTTCCATCAGATCAGCTGATCTCATTGTCAGCTAACATCAGCTAGTGTGTCAGCAGACATCCTTCTATGCATTCAATTGGTAAATTTTATTGGGGCAGTATTGAAGCCGCTTCCATTTTCCAGTGCACTGCAAGCTGCTTTGCAACCCATCTCAAATCCCACTCTTCATGTCATGCTGTTTTTGATTTAATTACTCTCATATTTGTTGTCACAAAGATGCCCGATCTGTTCTATACAAGTGTCTGACTACTGCTCTCCCCAACTCCAGCTTTCCAGGTGTTTGCATGTGGAAGGACAGGGAGATTTCAGAACAGATCTATGCTGCCAAATATTGTATCTTTTGACTGTGGTGGTCCTGACTAAAATAAAACTCAGACAGCTGAAAGAGAAACACTAAATGCAGAAGTAAATGCTCCTTTTAAACCAGCTGATATTGAGACAGGATCCCAGATAGAATGACTGGATGCTGGAGAGGCAGGTATACCAGCAGAAGCTCAATACAGTGCCTGAATGCCTAGAGGGATGACACATTTAACAATATATTCCTGAGCATGCACACTAACCTTGGCTTCACAAGAACTCTGCAGCTGGTGAAAGTCTGTGAAACTGGTATATTTTTTGTAATTTAAAAGAAATGTATGATACCCAGTGCAACTCTCTAGCTCAAAATGGTATTCATAATAGTTTCTGAGAAAAATTGAAACTTGGATACAAAAGATACAGATTAACAGGACCAATTATAGGTTTAGGTGCTCTGGGTGCTTTATTGAAAACAAGAAGAATATAAAATTGACTGAAGCTACTCCTTGATTATTTGAATAAAATGGAATCATTAAAAAAACAAAACAAAAAGCATGGTATGGATATTGAGGGAAAATATATGTTTGTAGCAAAAATTTCTCAGTAGACAAGAATTTGAAGGTACAATCAATAGAAAATATTTAATTGTTTTGTATTATGATCATAAAAACAGCAAAACATTTGTAACATTTGCAAACACATTTGCAAATGTTACAGTAATGAGATGTACCCTGCATTTTATTTGTATAGTCCAATGTAACATATAGAGAATTGAAGGGTTTCACATGCATAAAACCTTATTACGAAATGTTTGGGTGGAGGAGTGGGGTGAAAAATTAAATTGAATTAATTTAATTTCCATTTTATTTAATTAAGTTATGAAAAGTCTGCAATAATCTATTTGCCAGTGTCAGTTAAACACTGTTAGAAAGTTCAGTATAATCTGGTTCCACAGAAACATATAGCTGTGTCCTGTGTATCATCTGATTATTTATGGTCATGAATATTATGTGGTTCGGAAAGACTGTCAAGTGGCAGCATGTAAACTTAGCACAAAAAGTAAGGAAATTTGGGTTTAGTTTATCATTTCTTTGTAGTAACAATGCTTCTTGGCAATAAATCTTATACTGTTTGAAAGCCTGTTTATTTCCCTTTAAATTGTGCCAAATGCATTTGTGGGTTTAGTAGCAAATCTTGCCAAATCTTCTCTGCCACTGCCAAACAGCTTATTGTACTATTGACTGTTTTGAGCTTCTGGTACCCCAGGTGCTGACAATCAGGCTTGTCAACATTGGAGGCAATCTCAATGCAGAAAGATATTGAGTTGAAATTCTGCAACCAGTGGCAACCCCACTACCTCCAGACTACTTCCAAAATTTGGGAGTGGAGAGGATGGAATGGCCTGCTTGTAGTCAACTGTGCCACCAAAAGGATACAAGCAGGTTTTTCAACATTATAAGATTTATTGCCAAGAAGCATTGTTACAACAAAGAAATAATCAACCAAACACAACTTTTCTTACTGTTTGTACTAAGTTTATAATGAGAAAAGTAAAGGACCCAGACAACTGCCCTGTGGAACACCACAGGAAATGTCATGAGTCGTTGAAACCTTATCTCCACAATAATTTCTTGTGACTGATGTATGACCTGAACCATTCATGAATATTATCAGAAAAAACAACCCAGTGCTCTGTATGCTGAATGAGGGTTGTATGATTAATTAAATCAAAGGTTGCACTTCAAACAAAATAAGGACGGTAATCTTATTAGCATCATGGGTTAATCTGAGGTCACTAACCATCTTGGTAACTGACTCTTCATGTTGTGATTTGCTCTATTAACAGACACACAGACACCTGGCCCTGCTACAATATGTAGCAAATATTCCTGAAAAATGTTTTTCATATTCCTATTTTATTTGGTGTTGGTACTGTTCCACTGGTTTCAAACTAAGCCCAGTGACACTCTGGAGTGGCCAAATGGCAACTTGTCATTTGAGATTTGAGTTAAATTCTGTACAAGAGGTGCTGAAATGAATGCCACTGGTGGTGAGAGGTGAGCAAAGGGTTGCCTGTTATACACATGTATCAGTGTTTGCGTGTGGGAGATGGGTTTCAGGTTTTACAGTACTAAAACACTTTGGATATTGAGCATAGAATGTGTGTGCCCTCTCGGCCATGTGTGCGTAACCTATCTAAGGGTTGAAGGCAATCAGTCTCTAGCGAATTCCTGTCGGCGCTGGAGAGCTGGAGCGTTTGACGGATCGGCCTCCCCCACACTCAGGACGCTGCGTTCCTACACAGATGGCGTAATTAACGGGAGGCGAGCCAGGGAGGGAAATTTATCTTTGATCAGCACCTTCGTGCCAGATTGTCATCTATGTTAATATGATGATAGCATCAGTGCGCATGCACATACACACACTTGCACACACACAGAGGTAGAGATGGATGGTGAGAGAGTAGAGGCTAGGCAGCAGTCAGCCCTGAGGATATAGGGTTATGTGTGCAGTCACACACACAAGTGTGCATGCGAACGCGCACACACATGCACACACATACACACAGAAATGCAGCCTTCTCCTAATCCTTTGTTCACAGCATGGCACTGCACTAACCCGCTGTGAGGAGAGCTGTGGTGATCTTTGGAGGGTGCCTCAGACAGAATCATACATACGCACATACCACACTTCAGATATAAAATTATAAATGTGACTGTAACGTTGAAGAAAATGTAACTTGAGAGCATCAATAAATCATGATGTCATATGACTGCATTCACTACAAAGATAGAAATAATGTGCATTAAATTGAAACATTTTGCCTTGATGTTAAGAATTTGAAACTAGCAACCAGCTAGAGATTGGATCAGACCAATCGCAGATACACAGACTCACAAAGTGAAATGATACAAGCAACGCTTGTATCTGGTAAACTTTAAGGTGAAAGCAACATCTTAATGTTTCCACTCTGTGTCTGTGTGTGTGTGTGTGTTTGTGTGTGTGTGTGTGTACATTTGTCTGTTACCATTTGAAAAGAGCTGTCACAGAAGAGCTCTGCCATGAGCGTACTTTTGCCCCAGTGAGATATTAGGACTAATGGCGTGTAGGTGTAATGGCATGTGCCGTAACATCTGGGCTATTGGCAGAGAGAGAAAAGGGAGAGGGAAACACATGAAAAGCTGGAGAAATATGTGGTGTGCAAGTTCTCTGGGGACTTTAAGTGTTGTGTAGGTATACAAGGACTGAGGGAAGGAAAAAACAAGGCAAGGAGAAAATTAAAAATGTAGTTTTGAGGTCAAAGCAGGAGAGGACAAGTTTAACAAAAAGAAAGAAAATAAATGAAAAATGGAAGAAAAGGAGAATAGTAAGATGAGAGAAGTAAGAGACGAAAGAGATGAGAACTATGGACAAGGAAACAGAGTTGTAACAAGAAGAGGGAGGAAGACGTGAAGTGGGTGAGTTTTTTAAGTAGCAGAAATGAGAGAGCAGGGAAGACCTAAGTCTAGCAGAACATTAATGGTGGGGGTTAAAACATTTATAAACCAACCAACCAGCCAGCAGATAGACAGAAAAGTAGAAAGACAGCAAGACAAAAAAGACAGACATTAGGGAGAACAAAGGCTGTGTTCCTCCGCCTCGCTCTGCTGCACCCCAGTCCATCTGCTGCTTCTGCACACAGCCTCCGATCTGTTTCACACTCATTTTCAGCTATCTCGCTCCCCTCCATCCTTCCCTCCCCCTGTCTTACACCTGATCTTTTCTTCTCTTGGTATACACACCTTGCACTTTGTCCATTTTCATCTCCAACTTGTGCCATCTCTCTTGCCTTTTTGTTCACGTTTCATGCTTCTTCTTTTTTTTTTTATCCAATGTGTTATTTATTTAACAGTTTGATACATCAAACAGTCATTACCTGCAGAAAATGATGGAAAGCATGAATCATCCATGGAAAATGTCAGTTTGTAACTTTTTAATGGTACTAACCAAATATTTGACACCATGACCAAAAACAGCAGATGAGCGTGTAAATCTTTAAGTGTGTATAATTTTAAGGTTTATCTGAGATTATCTTGGTTTAGAAAAAGATAGAAGCTTTCTTATTATTATTTTTGGTTCTATCTAAACATATATAACCAGTTTGTTTTTTCAAATATTTGTATTTTTTTCTCTCTCTTAGCTTGGGAGTGCTGTCTGATCCATTCACCCCTAATAAAGGTGATAAGCTGAACTCTGCAGTCAGTAAAGTAAGTGAATGTGAAGTTATTGCAACTATATCTCAAAGATTTAAAAAAAAAAAAAAAGTCACACTGTGAAATGTCATGATTGCATTTGGAGGAATAAAAAGCCAATAAACCACAGCCAACTGTAGCAAATGCACATCAGTGCCTTAAAATCCTTCTGATAAACACCTCAAATCATTTGCCTGCCAGGACAAATTTGTTAGTTAATTTTAGTTAAAAGCTCATAGGGGGCATAACAAGAGAATGATCACTTATCAGTGTTTTAATCAAAAATGTATATCCTAAAAATCACATCATATGTAATAACAATATTTCACCAGCAAATGTGTTTTTGATGGAGACTGCAACTGTGCTCCAGTATCACTGAGAACCCAGGGCATCCAGTAAAATCGCCGTTCTTTTACTAAATATTGAAGTGACTGAATATGAGTGAATGAATATGGGTAGCCAAATACTCAAATAGCACCTTCCCAAGCACCCCCAGCAGGTGTAAATCTGTGCTCTTGGTTCATAAAGCGTGCCCTTGCAGCTCATGCCTGCAGGTTTGTTTGTTTTTTTTAAACCATGCGCATGGGTTTGAAGTGACTCCAGGAAACACGGTGTTTCCTGCTAGACTAAATGGAAAAAAGTGGTTTTGGTGTGAAAATCACAAGAAATACAGTGGTACACAATGAAAGCAATGTAAACAATGTAGCATTAAAACTGCTCTTTAATCTGGATCAGTTGTAATTACTTGGCTGCTGAAATCCTCCATTTCTTGTTTTCTTACAGAATTTGTCAATTACAAATTGC
This sequence comes from Pterophyllum scalare, assembly GCA_024447675.2. NCBI lineage: Eukaryota > Metazoa > Chordata > Actinopteri > Cichliformes > Cichlidae > Pterophyllum > Pterophyllum scalare. Next base: position 11,225 of record JAMQGT020003902.1, read on the forward strand.
TAGACATGGATAAGAAATTCGAGAGCACAGTTTAGAAACCAAGAGTATTGACTTACACATGGTTCTTTTTTTTCCAGAAAAAGATGAATACATGGGGTCTCCGCAGCACCTGGTTAGCTGTACATAAATGTAAATTGTAGGAGGAAGGGTGGAGGAAACAAAGATATATGGGTAAAAAGAGACATAATCATAAAATTTTACAGACAAGATTTAACAGCATTTATCAACTTGAGATGGTCTTTGCTAACAAACCTTTAGTTACACAGCTGATAACATCATTCTGTGTAATAAGCAAGTGCTTCACTTACATCAGTGTAGATGTGTGCATACATGGGGAGATTATATGTCTATAAAAGGATGTCTATCATGCATAATTCATAATGTCTGTGCATGTGGATGACTGTATGTACACACACAAGAAAGTCAGTATTCACATGCTTTTGCATCACTGAATTCAACTCCACTTATATTTTTATAAGAGCATCTCACAACAGTCATTTCACATCACTTTACATTTTAAGTTAAAGCTCTTACAACGGTACAGGGCAAAACCCAGTGATTCCCTATGAACAAGCACTTTAGTTGTAGGTGACTCTCCAAACAGGGCTGCCCCAGCCCATAATACAGTGTATAATGGAAGATTTGCTTTCATGAGCTAAGCTCTGGGAATGTTTGGACCTCCCATTAAGGCTCAACAGGAGCTTGGCACCAACTCTGCACAGGTGCAGACTGAGAGAGAGAGAGAGAGAGAGAGAGAGAGAGAGAGAGAGGGTGAGTGAAAGGGGGAGCGAGAATTGGGTCCTGTGAACAACATTCAACATCTGTGTCAATGGCTGTTGCACAAATTTTCACCAATAAAACAGAGAGCAAAGGGAAAGGAGAGAGTCAAACAGAGAGTGGGGGACAAGGAGTAAAGCGGGGATTCAACATCTGTCAGTGTCTGTTATAGTTTCCACTAAATTGAGAGAGCAACAGAGAGAAAAGGAGGCGGGAGCTTAAAATAGCAGAGGGAGAAAGTTGGTGGCTGGCCAAGTCTGGATGAAGCATTCCACTTCCAGCTGTTGTAGTATTTGTGTATCAGAGAGGGGATGCAGGTAGGACAGCAAAATAAGAAGCTATTGAAGCTGGTGAATTAGAGACTGATGAAGAAAGAGCAGGGTTAAAACAACCTTGCAAGAGGTAGCAAGGACACTGTGGTTCCATAGGTTAGAGTTACTGGAACATACAGTCATCTCACTGCAACTGTATATGTGCCAAGAGCCTACTGCATATTTGCACATTCTTAAAAAAAAGCCTTAAAATCACATTGTTCGTATTATGTTGTTGCTGATTTGTCAATTAAATTGAACACATCAAAGACTTTGCTTATAATAAGTCTAGTTTGACTGTCCAGCCAAAAAAAGAGTTGGTTTATGGTGGTCTGTGAACACACATAACCAAAACTTACCATACACTGCAGCTCAGCTCAAAAAAGATAATTAGGTTGCATGCAAACATGTGCAAGAAATGAAATGTAGGTGTGTAAGTGTGTGACAGACAGAGCATGTGAAAGGCGTGTGTGTGAATAGATGAATGCCTGAAAGCACTTTAAGTGCTCAGTAAGACTAGAGCTATATAAATGGCAGTCTGATTATTTTATAGTCTCATTGTTTATTTACAACTTTAGACTAATGCAAGACAAAAAGCGACAGACTGACTGTGGATTCAATAATGAATCAAAAGAACTGAGCATGTGCAATGTCTATGCACATTTCTCCATAAATAATAACATTAAGTATATGAAATATGTAATCAAGCTATAATATAAACAGTGTTTTATAATTAGTGTTAAGGTCTGTCCTTTAGATACATTAATTCTGTGATTAATTACTGAAAACTAAAAAAGTAATCCATCTAAGCAAGTTGTGTGATTACTTACTTTTTTTTTTTATCAATCAGCAGAAATACTATACACACGTGTTTGTACAGCACAGTTTAAATACAATTTAAGAAGTTCCTTTATGCAAGCATCTATCTGTGATTCCTGTATTTGCATGTGTATGTATGGGGAGGGCGTAGGGCTACAGGGTGGCGCAGTGGTTAGCACTATGGTCTCACAGCAAGAAGGTCCTCCAGGTTGTCTTGATAGATGCATGGCATTTTTCGGGGGGAAATGTTGCTTATGCTGAAATCAACAGGCTTTTGAATTTTGCCAAATTGACAAGCCTGAATATGGACTGAGCAGGTGGGAAGTAGTGCACTCTTAATGTGATTGCATGCATCAGAATCAAAACCAAGCCTTTCACATGAAGAGGCAATTTATTTGAGATGTTTCATTTTACAGTCAAAAGGCTCAAACGAAGCAATTTTCAAGCTGCATTGAGGGTATGGGAAACGGGGAGGTGGCAGGGTAGCCACTGCAAAGGACAAATATCCTCTATAAAATGTAAGGTACATCCAACAATTTGTACATTCTTATCTAAGTTAAAATGTTTTGAACTAAGCCACACCAACAAATCAAGAAAAAAAATAACAGAAATGTCTGTTTTGAGTTCACAAAATTTTTGTTTCCCCAGTCCTGAAGTTGCTGTTGCTGCTTTGGAGTCCAAACTTATTTTCCACACTCAGCCGTAATGTTGTCATTTGGTCTCAACTCAGTCGGAACATATTTTCTTTGCTTTGAGTGCCGTGCATCCACAATAAAGATTGCTTCCTGGCTGTTACCCATGCATAGAAAATGCTGCCGCAATGCTGTGAATAGCACCCAATGCATAGAAAGTAGATATGAATATCGTTTTCTCCTTTTTTTTTGGAACATGCATTGAAATCTGTCAATACTGATAATGATGTCAGTCTTTTGTAGCCAGAGAAAAGTGTGTTTGTGTGCATAGAAATCATTTTATTTCCACCCAGAGCAGAACAATATTTGTCTGCTTTCTGTGTAATAAAACTGCAAAGATGAAGGATTTTTTTTTAACCAATTTCAGTACATGAGGGGGGGGGGTATTTCCAGCAACCCTTAAGGAAAAAGCCAAGCAAATAAATGGATGAATAGATTGATATTTTTTTGTACAGTTGTTGATTGGCCAAATATAGGATTTTTGCACTGTGGTAATGGTGGAGAATAACAGTTTGTGTGCTTTAAAAAAAGCTACCCATTATTATTTGGGCTTACCGCAACCCCAAGTTCTATAAGTATAAGAAAATTGATGGATTCATATTTAGCCCTAAAACTTACGTTGTATTACTTTTGGGGGAGATGTATGTAAGTACACAAACAGACCCAAAGATTCACATCTTACTAGTACTGCCTTCTTTTAAAATACATCTTAATATTTTCATTTTATTCACTTTGTCTGTGTTTTATTAGAATTCATCTTGAAATGAACACATGGCCAGCCTCTCGCAATAAGCAAGCTCATAGGACGCCGCTCGCCTTAAACGGAAAGAATTAGCCGAGTTTATTTAAAAAAGGAAAAATCTGATGTATTATTTTATTGGCGTTTTTTTTTTTTGCTAAATATACATTTATTATATGTTACTTTGTGATTTCTTGCACATACTAATCTGTGCATGCATGTTCTTTTCTAGTACACTTCCTGCAGTCTTCTACTCAGGCTATTAACCTGTCTGCTTTCTGCAGAATATCTATAATTTGGCCGTCAGCAGCTAAAATTCTACCTGCTGGCACGTGGAGAAAGAAAGGTCCCGAGCATTCATTCTGGACATCCAAAGGACTGACTGCTAACACAGAGACTAATGTGAATGTGACGTCCTGGGTACTGGAGATTTGACGTTGGGCTTAGCATACTGAGTGGATAATTGTATATGTGATGAGAGGGGTGGGTGAAATGGAAGGGTCGGCATTTTTGCTTAACAGCACGAATGATGTAATCTCAGGCCAATAAAACAGCGACCAGTTGTGTTACTGTAAATGGGTAGAGTCAGCCATTTAATGTATTGTACACATTTTTTAGTTGAGTTTTAATATTTAAACCAAGACTAAGTTATTGATAAAATGGATGTATGGGAAATAAGGTTTGCTAATAGTAGAACTGTCCTTTCTAGTCTGAGGAAATTAAGGGCCATAAAAATATTCACTTTACCTGCAGGTGGCACGAGTGCTAAAATTACAGCAGCCATCACTGTCTTTGCCTATAGAGGAAGCATCGACATGGGAACATGTGCATATTACTTTCTTTTCTTAAGGCTTGACATGACCAAAGAGATCCCCCACCATTAGGTGCTTTGAATGTAATAAAAGTATTAATTATGAGCGACTTACAGAGACAAAGAAGGGCAGGAACTTAAAGGAATACAGTACTTTAACATTACAGAAAATGCTGTGACGCCCCAGAGTTTCTTGACCATATCATTTTAAAAGTTTGGTTTTTGGTACCGCTCAAACGATGATATATAATCACCCATTCATTCATTCTGATAATTCTTATCAGTGTCTAAGTCACAGGGATAGCAGTCCAAGCAGAGCTGCCCAGGCCTCCTTCTCACCGGCTTCTGCTTCAAACTCTTCCAGGGGGATTACTGAGGCTTTCCCAAATCAGCCAACAGACATGAGCATGTACTAGGTTTGCCAAAGGGTCTCTGCCTGGCTGCTCAAAACACTTCGCCTTCAAGGTGTCCAGATGCCCCAATCACCTGTAATCAACAGGCTTTTGAAATTTGAACCAACAGCTTTAACCCTCTGACGTTTAACGCTACTTCTAACACTAGGCAATCAGAATGTCACTTTTGTTTTCATTAAATTATTCCCCCCATGTTTTGGCAATCAGAGAACAAAGAAAATACTCAGTCTAACTGACATACATCAAAAAAATATTCAGTTTTTCTGAAAAAGGTCAATTTTGGCCTTCTCAAAAATAGAGGGTTAGGTTACCACTGCAGCTGTTCTACTTTGAGTTCCTCCTGAATAACTAAACTCCTCGCTCTGTCTCTAAGTGAGAACAGACACTCTTCAGAGGAAGCTCATTTTCGTCACTTGAATGAATGATCTTACTTCTATCACTGCTGCCAGCTCATGGCCATGAGCATCACTACCATTTCTGCACCCCCAGCTCCATGTATCCAATATTCATAAACAAACCTGAGAGGTACTTCAGCTCTACCACTTGAGGCAGCAGCTCATCCCCTCATCTCATAAACATGAGATATGTATGCTGAGTAATTGTCAGCTCGTTGGAAAATTTGTGCTAAGCTGGACACCTGCTAGCTTTAACCACAAAGGTAGAATGATAAGACTGATGTCACGCTTGTTAGTTTAACGATGAGGTCTAAGGCATAAAGTGAAGAATGCTAACGCATGTTTTGGAGAAAAACAAATGGAAATTTGAATTTAAAAAAATAATGTGTACATTATTTGTGTGTGTGTGTGTGTGTGTGTGTGTGTGTTAGGAATTTTTTTCTAATTGCCAAGATTTGCAAATACAAATTTAAAATGCCAAAAATCCATATATCTCATATTATTAAAAAATATCACATACTCAGTGCTGACAGCCCTCATATATTTGAATTATATTTGAACCCATGTTCATCATTCTACTCTGCAGTAGTATGAACATTTCAATTTTTCAGCAACTTAAACAGCAGCATCTATGCTTTTGCCTTTGAATGGCAGACAGAAGTTGCACAAGCACATGTGCCAAAGAAAAAAAAACACAAGAAAAACACAATCTGGGAGAAACTTTAAATTGTTGAGGTCGGTGTGCAGGCTGTCAATATGTGTAGGACTGTGTGGTTTGTGTGTTCATTGTGTTTCTGTCTCCAAGATTATGCCAAAAACGAAAAACGGTACACAAACCCATATTGAAAAAGGATGAACATTTCCCTCTTTCCTTTCAAGCTAATATGAACCATATACTCACCCACGACAGCTTGCCAAGAACAAAATGGTAATGGTGGAACGTTGAGGGGGTGCTCTTGATTATTTATTTGTGTTTCAACAGGGGAAACCGGAGCTCCGTCACCACTATGAGGCTATGAGTCATAAAAGCCTGTTTATTTAGAAACCAGAACTTGCTGCTCGACAGTGCGTTACATCTGGTGGCAATTATATCATTCAGCTCTCCAAATCCAAGAGCTGAATTTAAGTCATATGTGGGAGAATGTGTAGCACTGTATGTGTGTGTTAACGGGTTATACATGACTCACTACATGGTTTTACTTGTGATCCAAAAGCTAGGCACATTTTGCAAAGTTTAAAACTTCATATTTAAGGTGAGGCTTTGAAGATATCAGTTTGTGTTCTTGTCTCAGTCAAGAATGTTTCCACTAGGTTTTGTCACCAAACTAACAAAACTGAGCTGGCTTTCAAAAAAAAATAAAAAATAAATTTAAAAAAAATGCTGAACTATTGTGGCTTCTTTTTATGGGGCTCCAGTTCAACAGCTGCTTCCCACCTTCACTAAAATACAGATTTGGCCCTGAGTGGGAAAACATCTTGTTTCATTTTAGCGCACTGTTGTTAGGAGGACTTGGCGCGCTTGTGCTCTCATCTTCTCGCCGCTAGTTCACCCTCCTCCTGCCTCCTCCCCTCGCTCGCCTTTTCCTCACCTCAGGGCCTGTCAAACCTCTCGCTGGGGGAGAAATGGAAGGTGTGTGGCTTCTGAACATAGTGTGTGCTTTTATGTGTGCTTATGAATGCATGTGCATTTCTGTGCATGTACACACCTCTGAGTGCATTTGTGTCTGTTCAGTCAAGTGTGTGCATGTGTCTCAGTGTGACTCAGTATGTGATGTGTTTAAACCCACTGTCTCCAAAGCCTTACAAGGCTTCCCGTGTATAATTGGTGACCTATTACTTTCTGCCCATTGCATTTGACAGTTATGAATTGGAGACTGCCATGCAGACATGCTGATTAATGACAACTACAATTGGTACCTTTTAATTGCCAAGGATGAGAAAGTAGGCACTGCAGTGAGAAAGAGTCAGAATTATGAGCAAACACACACTTTTGCACACATCTGTAGCTATAGGGTCAGTGCGTGTTTGAGTCTCATGTCTGGCTCTGTACATAAAGGCTATTTCGAGGATGAAATCCCTCTAATCGGCCAATGGTAGCGCACGATAGAGCCAGCTGTTTGCCAGTGATGCCAGTTTCTCTGTGCATCCATGTGAACCTAGGGGGTTAGGTCTGAAGGTGGCATTAGTAATGTGTGTGATTTAGCACACAGCTGGTCAAATGCACTCCCTATCAGAGGGGAGAGTTATATTAGCACACAGCACACACACACACACTGGAACAGATCTCCACACCGCCAATTAACCTGGTGTTTCTCAGAGCCTCTGGGCCTGACTCTCCTCCTGCCAAGATGGACGTGGGTGGCTTCTCGACCTAAATCAACCTACACTAATTGCTGGTCTACGTTCCCCTGTGTCTTTACCTTGCTGCCTATCAGCATCCTATCTGCATGCCTGATTTGACAAGTAGCTCCCAAGTATTCCTCTTCTTCAACTCAAAGGTTTCTGTGTTTCATTTTGCACGGTCAGCATGCTGCAAAACTGACTGCATGCTTATCTAGGACCGCTTGCAGCCATGCAGTATTTGAGTGAGGTAATGGATGGTTAAGTTCATGCCTCCTTCCTCTGTGACTTTTCAACTTGCTGTAGCTGAACTTTTTTTTTTTCATACTGTATGCCTTTAGTGTATAGTAATTTCTGCCAGGGTTTCATGGTAAGGTTGCTAAAACTATTCATCATATTAAGAGTGAAAAAAGCCTATGTTTTAAATAGCACCTTGATTCAGTGGTGAAGCTGACATTTTGGAGAAGAATAAGCTTTAGGATTTATGGTTAGGTGAGTCTCCACCCACAGTTTTCTGCCTCTTTTACAGCTACTTTGGCAAGCTATCTTATTCTTGTCATAGATGTCTGTGATCACTTACAGTCACTCTATCCACCACTTGCAGCTAGGAATGGTCTTGTCATCAATAAGCATGTAGCCAGGAACCTTGAGACTTAGAATAGAGGTGGATCCAGCTGAATTTATATGTAGCTGAGCTACTCCTAGATACCAGAACCTTACAAGGAAATGTGGATTAAGTAACTGCTCTATGTTATTTCCACAAAAGCAGCCATCTGTCTTCTTTTGGCATTTCTCCCCATGCTGACAGAGGTTATGAGTTTATGTTGTGTAAGCATAAGGTTAACGGCAACTCTGTCTAACTTAATGGCATGATATGAATGTGACAAGAACGGTATAAACGCTATAGTCTATGGAAACAACAAGAGCACATGCAATGAGAGCCTTAGGAAGGTTTTTTTTTTATTGTTGTTTTCCACAGAAGGCCATTCATTTCAGAAAAAGTATGTACTGCGTATAAGAACTCTATAAGAAAGGTAGAAAGATGAATGATAAAATTATACAGTACCATTTACCTGCTGGGAACATGATTATTCAAGTCTTTGGTCTTTACCCTGTCCCTCAGTTGGAGCTGTATTTTAAACAGCTGTAGGAGGGTGAAAGAAGGGATACTGGCAGGTGGGCACCAAAGAAGTGGGAGAACATTGTGGCTGGAGCAGTTGTGTGAACTGAAAATCCATCAACAATATTTCACTGGGTCTGGCAGCACTAATAGACGCATCTAATTAAAATTTTATTAAGTGTATGATTTGTGGCTCAGCTCAGGGACAAAGAAAAGGGGCACTGTGATAATCACACCAGGCAGTTAAATATGGTTTGCAGTTATGAGAGAAAGTATAAAGTGGAGAAATATCCCATCCTATATTTTCTATATTGTAGATGCTGCCACTAAAGATACATTGCAAAGAATGATTTGAACAATTTAGGGCCAGATTTCCTCAGTTGTAAAAATGTGCAGTGAGAGTGGAAAATTCTGGAGCTGAACTACATAAAATGCACTAATTTATGAACACAACATGCAGCCAGTTTGTTTCAGTGATGGCAGTGATGGCCAACACAATCGACCAAGAGCAGCCCAAATTAACAGGTAAAAACCTGGTGCAATAACACAGCATAAACTTGGGTTTTATGCATGGATTTTCCCCCAGAAACAGGATGGCAATGCAGATCAAAGAGAGGCAACTGAATCAATATGTTCTGATATGAAGGCAAAGTCTTTAGTTAGAAATTGACGCAGACTGTGTGGTCTTAGAAGTGGGGGAAGCTTCTTTCTAGATAAATCAGAGAGCTTGGGTGGAGTGCAAGATTTATTCAGAAAAAGGCTGCTTTATAACAAACATAATTAAATCTGTTTGTGTGTAAGAGCTTATCTATAGGATGCATAGAAGAAGAGAAACGTTTGGTTACTAGTGTAACCCCAGTTCTCTGAAAACTGAGCGCTGAATCTCTCTATGGGAAGTGCCCTCTGGAGTGACCAGTCACAGAAGCACCACTACCACCACATCTGTCCATGACATACCAATCGCCAATATACATGTTTGATTACACATGTGCTACACATGCTGATGTTTCATATTCTGTCTAATATACTGAATGAATGTGTGTGACATGTTTATTCTTTGAGATCGGTCATAAATGCACAGTAAAAATACACAGGGTAAGGCAGAAAGTACCGTGCCGCACTGATAGGGGGCAGTACTGCAACTCTGCTGTCCCAGCAGCAGTGCTCATCTTCAAACAAAGGTAAGATAATACATGTTTTTTTTATTTATTTAAAAAGAGAGACCCCCCCTCCCCCCAAAAAACATAGTTTGACCTTAAATTAAATATTTTGTTTTTCTTGCCATCATTGTTGAACAATATAGAGTTGATAATTAATCATTAGCATAATTAAAATTGAAATATAAGCTTCCATTTTGGGTTCATATATGTGAACATCCAACTTCAGATGAGTCAGTGCCTCACCCATCACAAACCTCACTGCATGTCACTGAGCCCCTTGCCCCACACCAGGCATTCTCAAAATATTTCTTCTACATCCACATGCAAATAGGGCAGTGTGGTGAGCTACACCATGAAACTCACTGATCCTTTTTGCTAAAGCCAAAGCCAGCAGTAGGACAGTTTTGAGTGAAAGTGCCTTTATGTCAGCACACTCTAAAGGCTCAAAAGGTAGCTCTTAGAGTACCTTTGAAACTGTGGGCAAATCCCAAGAGGGAACAACAGGCTTGAAAGTAGGCCTCAGTCTGGCCTCAGTCATAAACCTACTTATCAGAGGATGCTGACCAACAGCTGCACTACAAATCCCAACATGACAGGCTGAAATTGCGGCTAAATACACTTTAATAGTGGAAAATGCTCTTCCCTTATCTAGGAAATCCTGAAGGAAGCATAACACATTGGGAACAGAGCACTGATAAGGAATTATATTCCTAGCTGGGCACCATCTCTCAAATACATGACATTTGCCTTCATGAAGTGAACATGTGGAAAGAGCTCTTGCACTCTGAATGATCTCAATCACTTTCAGAGGGAGAAAAGACATTTAAATTCAGACTTACATGTACCAGACCCAGAGAGCTAACCTCTCTGGATGCAGATGAAAAATCTGCCCGTGCGCCTGTGACATTAGGTCTCTGTGCAAAGGCAGTGGCCAAGGCTGGCTGTGGAGCAGACAGGCTAGTTCCACCATAAGTAAGGAGCTACTGAAATCAGACACAGTTGCTGCTCCCCCACCCTGTTCAGTACTGATCATATGAGGCAGAGGGGAGAACCGCAGTACAGTGGCACCTTTTCCCATGGAGTGCCAGTGCGTCCTCACCTAATGGCACGCCTTCATTTCTTAATGAAAAGAACAGAGGACATTGCGCATTTTTGCACAATGTGAAAACATCTACGGATGCCTGACCAAACTTGTTACACAGTGGTGGACTATTTCAGGATTGCGTCTCCACTTTCCACTGAGTAGATTCCCTCTGGAGTGCAAATCCCCCACAGTGTTCAAAATACCATGAACATGCGTCGTGCGTAGTGACAAGAGGTGTTTGCTGATCCACATAATCAGGTTGTAAGCCAGAACGAGTGTCTCCCTGATGGTTTATATACACCTGTTGGATTGTCTGTCCTGACCAAGTGGCAAAAAAAATACCTCAAAGCCAAAAAACTGATACCAGCTTCAGGTGATTTATATGGGGCATTATGCATCAGTACTCGCCAGACTCAGGGTCTGCCAGTGACACTTGTGCGTGCTTGACACCCATACTGACGATGCAGAGGGGATGGGGGTCTTTCCCTGAGCTGGTCAACCCACAAATGGTTGTACAAGCATGGGACGTGACATCTTTAACCTTGCCACCATTTAGCATTCCCTTGAGAAGATCAAGTGGTAGCCATAATGACTAATGTTCAGCTTTGACAGCTAGAAATAGCTACACAAGCACAAAATACAAGCTACTATATGTGCTAGTTTTATAACACGTGAGTATGCAACAACACGACAACTGCTCCTGGAAGAACATATTCGTGTGACGAAAATATGTAATTACAGTGTAATAATAGCTATTCCTAAAACCAGAAAAAAAAAACCACGTTCATGAACTACTTTGATGGCTGTGTCAGTAAATAGTTAAGTGGATAATCCTGGTCCGCTGAGGAGTTCCTGTGATCTTCATGGGGAAAAATGTGAGAATGCCTGTGTGGCCCAGCTGCAATTATAAAGGGGTTTGGGGGACCTGGTGTCCTTGAAGTGATTAGTCTGTCTTGGGCAGATGTGGTGGTAGTGGAGCTTCTGTGATTGGTCACACCAGAGGGCACTTTCCATAGTGAGATACTGAACAAGGTTTGGCAAATTCAAAGTTTTGGCACAATACTCTCAGATTGGTGCTTGATTAGAATTAATCATATACTGTAAATAAAAGCTGGACCTAGCCATTGCAATGTCACCTAATGGTTAGAGAAGTCAAATTCTGAAGCCTCCAGCTGAGCATTTCAACCTCTTGTTGTTCTGAAACCAGAGAGGTGAGTCTGACTGAGAAACTGCAGCTGACGAGTTGTGATACAGGTTCATCAGCCAGAAGTTAGGTCTCTCCTGAAAAGATACCCTCATTTATCCTCCTTTATGTCTCTAATGTCAACCATGATTTACTGAATTTACAAACATCACATTGTATTAAGACGTAAAACTACCAATTAGGGTTCTCACTATAACACACCTTCCCATGCGTGATGTTCCCAGCCACTTGCTCACTGCTTACCTTCTACTCTCTACACTGTGCTGTCAAATAAGATCTTAAAATGCAGAAATTAAATCTTTAGAAAAAATTACCAAATGAAATCATAAGGTCACAAATCATGTAAACCAAGAAGTTGTTCTGTCATAGACTTTTTTACGATCAGACTTCTTCAGAGGAGACACCACCAGCTGGACTTTTGAAAGAATGCAGACTGGAGGCACTTCCAGATTGATTTCAACCTCAGAAGCTACATCATTTTAAAAAAAAAAATACAGTCTATGTAGTGAACACAGTAAGATTGCCTGGACTGTTTTTCCTGTACAGAGAAAATTTCTCTCTCTCTCTCTCTCTCTCTCTCTCTCTCTCTCTCCCTGTACGTGTGTGTGTGTGTGTGTGTGTGTGTGTGTGTGTGTGTGTGTGTGTGGGTACTCCCACATGGCCAACATTGCCATTCTGGGCTTTTTCTGCCTCATAGACTCACAGCTGCTTTCTCCCATTTGAGGAGATTTGCCAAGACTGATACATAATACAATCCATTTTAATGTTAATTCACAGTCCAGAAAGCCGCATAAATAAGAAAGCTGTTGACATCACAGGTGCATATCTGAGCACACAGCTCTATCTTACATGAAAGCAATCAAATTCACTTGTTGTTTATGTAAAATTATCTGCAGAAATACCATCATCTGTATGACAGGGGTGATGATAATATGGCAATACTAATAGTCACTAATGGTGACATATAGGTTTCATGGTTGGGAAACCTTATAAAGTAGTCTCCTTGTCCACATCATTGCCTAATTTATTGCAATTAGGAGCTTAATAATGAAACTGACCAGCATGGAGTGAGGTCATCCTCTATCTAACCACCTTGAGGCTGTCACAGTCCCAGAAACCCTTCTAAGTCAAGGGGACTGTGAACAGCTCGCACCAGGGCGGTCATGGATGGCTGTATATTGACTCCAGAGGATGACTGGAAGGCAGAGAAAGACAGACGGGCATTGATACAGACTCTGAACTGGTCCCTTGTCATCTAGATGGAGGCCAGAGAGAAATACAGGAGGGGGGAGGGGGTAAAACAGAAGGAGAAGGGAAGGGGAAAGAAGGCCTGGGGTGAATATATTCTCATTATGATCAAAGAAAGTCAGAGAATCCCTGTGCCCTTCATACTTTTCATTTTTTAAAGGAGATTCAAAGTTAAGAGAAGTTGCTAAATGTTTATAACTGCCTCCCAAGTGCCATGGCTTTTTAATATTTTCAAAGACCTAAAAAAATAGCACAAAATATTGGCAGCATAGAATATATATCCAGTACTGTGCAGAAGTCCTAAGCCACTCATCATTTCTTTATATTTTGCTTCCAAGGAGCCAGGCCTTTTTGCATTTTTTAAAAAGTGGTTTTGAGCAGTAGTTCTCCAGGCTTTCTGAAGTTTTTTTCAAAGTTTTTCTTTGGACATTGGCTGCTTTTTCACTCATTTTCAAACCAGTCCTTGTACCTGACCATTTCCTCCCTCTCCCTCTTATTAATTGACATTCCAACTGGCTACGTTATGGATCCCTGTGTGGTGGGGAAGATGACGTGCCTGGCCGTAGTCTTGATGAAGGACATACAAATTTGGCTTTTGGACACTGGGATTTCTCCGAATTGGACCTGGAGATGCCTGGCTTGTTGTTGCAATTCAGGAAGTCTGGGCAGCTGTCTGGGCCTTGGTAAGGCTGCTTATGACAGGATTGCAGGAAGAAGGTACAGACTCAACTCAGACTCAGTATATCTGGAGCTGATTTGGAGGGGTAAGATCTTGGAGATATATGTATCTGTTTCTGCACAGCGAAGGAACGAACCAGAAGATTAGAATAAATTGGATTTTTTTTTCACCACAGAGAGGTGCCAGAAGGACTAAAGGCTGTGAACAAATTAATCAGTACAGTCTGTACCCAAAACAAGTCGTGGAATCAGAAATTTGGCTCCCTGGCGGCCTTGGACTGCCACTTATCAAATTGTCTCCTGGATGTTTTGTAAATAGATGCTGTACACCCCCGCTCTCCTGTCTTCTTCTGATCTGTGTTGGACTGACCTCCCTTGACCTAGCTGCTGATGAACTCTACATCTTATCAGAATTTATCAGAACAGCATGGAGGAGATTCCAGGAGGCAGGCAGTTACTCTTGGAGAGCCGGTAGAAGGTCATTGACGCATCAACAGGACCGGTATCTGCTTCTTTGTGCAAGAAGGAACAGAATGAGCACTGCCAGAGCCCTACAAAATGACTTCCAGCAGGTCACTGGTGTGAATGTCTCTGACCAAACAATCAGAAACAGACTTCATGAGGGTGGCCTGAGGGTCCAGCATCCTTAGTGGGCCCTGTGGTCACTGGCCGGTACTGTGGAGGCCAACTGGCAATTGCCACAGAATACTGGAATTGAGAGGTCGGCTACTGGCACCCCATGCTTTTCTCAAATGAGAGCAGGTTTACCCTGAGCACATGCGACAACATGAAAGGGTCCGGAGAAGCCTGTAATATCATTCAGTACAACCAGTTTTGTGGTGGGTCAGTGATGGTCTGGTGAGGCACATCCATGGAGGGATGCCCACACCTCAGACTGTCTGCCTTAGACTGTCCAGGAGCTCCGTGATGCCCTGGTCCAGACGTGGGAGAAGATCCCCAAGGACACCATCCATTGTCTCATTAGGAGCATGTCCCAACATTGTCAGGCATGCATATAAAAACATGGGGACCATACAAACTACTGAGCACCATTTTGATTGCTGCAATGCGTTGCTGCATCATTTTTTCACTTTGATTTTTGGGGTGTCTTTGAATTCAGCCGTCTGTAGGTCGATCATTTTCATTTCCATCAGACCATGTGGCATCCTTTTGTTGCTAACACATTACCCAGTCAATATCAGCATAGATATCCAGCATGATTTTTTTCCCATTGAGTTTTGATGTGTTTTCAAAGTGTTACTTTAATTTTTTTTCTAACAGTGTATATACATATATATATAGAGAGAGAGAGATATGGAAACAAACATTGAGATAACATGTAATTCTTTAAGGAACACTTTCCACTTTTACTAAACTTTCACTACTACAGTAGCTTAAGTTAAACAGCATGTGTGTGTGTTTGTGGGACGGAGAAATCTATTGCTGGTGAGAAAGTTAAATGGGTCTTAGATGAGAACTGTGACCAGCTGTCTGTCCCAAAGCACAGAGAGCTCAACCAGTAAGTCAGCCCAGCTAAAAAATATGTTATCTAGGCTAGTCTGTGCATCTTTGTGTGAGCACACTGCATTTTTTTATACCCTTGGGATTAAAATTTGTCCATGTTACAGTGAGTTAATGAATGGCTTTGTTCCTATATAGGAAAAAATAACTTTAGTTTTTCTTTCTTTTTTCTTTTTTAAACAATTAACAAAAACACAAAGCTCACAAAAGCTTGCCCCTATTTACCTTTACAAAATCTGAAGTTATGAATTATAATACCACGAAGATGTCAACAGTAACAACAAAATGTATATAAAGTATAGAAAAGCAGGTTTGAAAGTGGAGCGTTTCTTAAAAATTCCATGTTATTTCTCTGTTTAAATGCTTCCGTCTCTCTTGCCCATCTCCTATTTTCTCTCCTGTGCACTCATTTTCACTGTTGGGAGAAAATGTGAGATCCAGATGTTAAACCCTCACTGCAGATGTGCTCACTTAGATGCCAAGAAATGTTGATCTGCTTTGCTGTGCGCACACACGCACAGTAGCATCAAAGTGGACCTAAAGATTTAACATAAACCCAGGTTTTTATGAAGAAAATCAGATATACATGTACACTTGTGCAGATAGGGGTGTTCATGAAATTAAACCCAAACAGAAAAATAGTAAAATAAAAAGCACATGTCAGATCAATGCAAAACTCCAGAACGGACCAGAATACAAGCAAAGAGACCTAAAGGCACAGCACTCCCTGTGCATCAATGATTTTGGTACAATAACTCCTTGCTCCGTTTTATTCACTTAACAGTCACTAAGCTCTCAGTACTTAGCAGAATGAAACACACATGCATGCACACAAACAAGCCTTAATGGTTTTCAAAATGGCTCCAGATATTATGTTTCCTCTGTTCACTACTTACATGCATTGTAGCCCATTATTGTAAGAACAAGCTGCATTTGAGGGACCTTGACTATTCTTGTCCAAGGACTTGATGCTAATGAAATGAGAGGAGAATGCCAGCTTCGAACTGCTTGCATTAAGACCATTAGAGCGAAATAAAATACGGGAACAACCTGGCAAAGGAATCCAATTTCCAATTATACAAGAAATTATAGTATTGGTGCTGCAACAATTCAAGTCACTACATAATGTCTTTTATTTGTACTTTTTTTTTAATCTAAATGTTCAGAAAATGTTAAAAAAAAATTGTACTTTTACAGCTGCTGATGTTGCTTCTGCTTCAGTGTGGAACTTTTTGTATGAATCAAACAAACAAACCAAAAAAAAGGACATCTTTTTCTCTCCACATTTCTCTCACAGTGACTGTGTTGGGAATCATAAATGTGTGTAACACATCCATTTATATGTGGATTCAGAAAACAACATATTGACATCATGTCCGTGTGTGTGTGTGTGTGTGTGTCGGGGGACTGTTGCTCATTATTTGTCCTTGTGTCCTCCTGGCCAATCGGTATTGATCGGACCATATTAAGCATGGAGAAGGCTGCTCATGGTGACAGCCTGACTAGGTGTCAAGGGAGGCATATGGATGTGAGGCTGCATGTGAATACTGGTGAAAATGTTAGCAGGTCAACTTTACATGGGCAGATTTAGAGTGGAAGAAATTAAACTGTACATGTGTTAGAGCGTCTCAGCACCAGACCTTCTGTGGGTGTCTGTTACAGACATGAATCAGAAGAGGTAACCTTTTGTGAAAAGAGACTCCTGAAGATGCTCCAAAATAAATTTAAGAAAAGCCACTGCACATCACAAGCAATATAACAAGAAGTGGCTGAATGGATCACTTCTAAACTCATAAACCAAGTGAGCTGTGCTTTCTAAACATTTAGTTCACCTCAACAATGTCCTGTTTCACAGGCACCAAGAAATTAAGAAAGACCACCACTAAGAAAAATAACTGTGTTGATATTTCAGATTGAAATAGTCAAATATAGTCAAATGTCTCCACTATGTTTTTGTGATGTTCCTTGTTCTGTTTTTATGGAAGCAACAGACTTTAACATTGTTTACAAAACAAATATATATTCTTTAAAACATTGTGTTAATTTATGTTATAAAAAGATCTCATAAGTAAGTTAAAGCTACAAAGTTCTATTTTAATTGAAGTAAATTTGATGGTAAATTTCTGTTATTTTACAGTATTTTTGTGGCACCCCAGCTCCTGCAATATTACAGTTTTTTAACAGATTTTATTTTCTATTTTACAGTGTACACAAAAAATGTATTGTTTGCCTCGTGACTGGATGCTTTGAAGTTCAACAATAAACTTCCATTACTATGTTTTGTAATCTTCTTAACATTTATAGTCTTCTCGTGTTTTGTCTTGTCTTTCTTTCGAAGCTCTACCAGTCAGCCTCTACTTCATTTAACTCCCATCTGAGATCAATTTATTTCAAGCTATGTAGCTCCTGTATGGTGTGAAAGGGTTAGAATAACATACCCTTAAACAAATGGTTCGATGCATGGTTAAAGGTGAAGTTAAAGTCTTGAAGCACTCTTGTCAACACCACTACAGGTACAGTAGAATATGAGCTTGTCTTTGAAGAAAAGGGTTCTTTATATAAAGCAATTTATTTTTCTTGCTGTGGAGAATCTCTTTTAACTTGAAAAACTAAGAGTAAGGTCTCCATTGAATTGTTTATGTCTAAGAAAAAGCTGAATCTATTTATTGCATCTATTGAATCCATTTATCTCTCTCATTGTGGTTGGATTGCTACAGATAACAGCCCACTATTTGTTCTGTTGGTTCAGGATTTGGAGTGCTGCCTGTTGGCTTGCATCAGTGCCCTCCTGTTTGCTTTCTCCACAAGAGTAGATGAGTCAACTGATTGGCAGTCAGACTACATGCTAGACGATAGCGCTAAACCTTGGCCGGGGTTAGCTGTTCAATTATTCACAGAAAGAGCAAGAGAGAGAAAGAAATAAAGGGAGGAGGGGTGTGTTTCTATGTTTATGTGCGTGAGTAAAATAAAGAAAATGAATGACAGAGCCAGGCAAAGAGAATTAAAAGAAGATTAACAAAAAGGGAACGAGATCAATTCAAATGCTTAAAATCAACTAATATTACCAATCGAAAATACCCTTATTATCACCCACCTTCAGTGGTGCAAGCCCTGCCTAATGCCTTAATCATGCTGCTAACCACTGTCACCCACCACGCTGTAGAGACACACAGACAGAATAAAGCAGCCCTAGCTCTGCCAACACTACACACAAATGCACCAATACACACTCCGAGCACTCCAGCATATGGGTCAGATCTAATCGCAATAATTTCATTTCCCCCCCTCATCAGCTCCAAGCCAGATAGACTAAGTCCCATTTGTAACCACTGCAGCGCTACTGGAAGGAAATATGACAGATAAGAGGACTCTTGTAATAAGCCGGCTGTGTGGATCTGATAAATGAAGAGAGCTTTTGCCAGTTAGCTGGAGAAATATATTGCAGAATGGTGAAAACCCAAGTGCGGTAGCTTGAGGATTCATAAAAATAAACGGAGAAACAAATTAACTTTGTTGATTAGCGGCAAGACGGAGGAAGCTGCTTGGAAACGGCTCAGCGCCACTTGGGATATCTGATATCGCGGAGAAAGCAAAAACATAGATATGTAAGATACAGTAAATCCTCGTAGGCATCTTTTCAACAACAGTCACTCCTCTCCGTTTTTAATAATGGTGCTCTCCACCTCGTTCACACACTTTCTGTCCAAAAAAAAAAAGACTTTTTTTCAGCTGTTCCTAGTTAAAACACAGATGTGGAGGCCTAATTCTGATGAAAAATTATAATATTTGTTTAGAGCTCGGGCCTGTGTCGTGCACATATGGTTTTCAGGGGGAGAGGTGGAGTTGCTCAAGCAGAATTTGAAACATAAATAGAACAAAGGGTTGTGGGAGGTGGTTAATTTCAGCTGTTTCCATGGCAGGTAAGCTCTGTCGGCAAGGCTGTGATGTTTATTTGTGTGCTAATGTTCCTCTTCACAGCATGTAAAATTATGTTTGACATGCTTTGCACAAGTTCAAAAATATGCTTGAGGGGGGGGGGGTTAAAAAGTCGGCAATAAAGGAAAGTCGCATTTTGAGAAAATTGCAGTATCAGAGCAAGATTTTATTGGCAGGACTGTTTAAACAGGAGGAATTCGGGTGGAGCAGTTTGAGTGTTACTTTACAGTACCGATCTGATCTGTTGCTTTCATGACTGAGAATTTCTAGATGTTTTCTGAAAGGCATATTCCAGTGAAATTAGGTCAAAAGCAAAGTCTAAGAGGATATCCATGAGCCAGGGAAATGCTTCAGTGCATCTAAGAAAATCACCCATGCGAGACCCAACACATAAACAGCCACCTTGTCGGTCACCTTGTCGATCAGTCAGACACTAGGTCACCAACCTGGTAGGCCTGTTCAACATTCAGCCTGCTACCCAGTCATCCATCTTTGCATCATTCTCTCATCTTCTCCTCCAATCTTCCGTTATCCTCTGAACAAACTGAGCTCCATAGACCTGTAATGATCCATTGTCTCCTCCACTTACTAATGCTTGGTCGAGTCAAATCAAGACCTCGTCCCTCCACCTCCACTACTTATTTCAAGACATGTTCATCAAAAGGATTTTTGTCATTTTTCTTTTTCTTTTTTATTTTATGAAATCAGTTTGTGTTCTCACATTTCTGTAGGTTTTAGGTTGATTTGAGCTTGTAAATTGTGATTTTATTTCAATAAATTAATGTCTGTCAAAACTTACCAACTCAAAAGTACATTGTCTTACATGTTAAGGTGCAAAATTCTCACTACTCAGAATTAATATAAACCTTACAGGCATCTGGTGTTCCTGGTTTTATATAATAAAGCACAATTTTTTTTTTACTATTTAAGGCGCTTTGCCCTCACTGCATATTGATTCATCATCAAAAAAGAAAAAGGAGAAATTGTTTCTGTCTCTTTTCAGCTCTTTTGAAGAAGAAAAAAATTAGCGTGCTTGTGAGGCCACTGAATTGGTATAATTACATGGGTTTAAATGCAAATTTACAATGTGCTTATTAATTCTATTCTGCTCATTTCAAATGACTGACTGCACTTAATTAAATCAGATTGATTAGACCTTTTCTAGACTTTCCTTTTACAACCACATAATTATGACAAATAGAGCCACTTGACACCAAATCTACAGCAGAGGAGTGAGCTTTCTTTTCTCTGCCATTCAGCGTCTTTCAAGTCCTGCGTGGGGATCTATGGGCGGGTCACAAGACTGTTGAAATGGGCCCGCCGCATAATCCTGAGGGAATACTGTTTATTTCCACAGCGATTTAAGGCCACTGACCTGTTGTTCACATTTTACCAAACCATTCATGAAAACATTGCATCAGCCATTACCTCCCCCCACACACCACGTTTCTAACACCCCCATTTCAGTCTCAGCTCTCTGGACAGATTCTTCCACTTTATAATGTTCCTCATCAGCACACCCACATGACCTCAAGAAATGGGAGACCACACTAGTCATATTGTATTAGTTATATGATGCGTAATCTTCCTATGAGCTCCTAAATTGAAACCAGGCTGTCAAAATAATACAGATGATTACAGAAACAAGTATTTCCTTTAATTTGACACACTTTCCCAGCGTATGCTGCTGCAGTGGCTCCTTTGGCTCTGTCCTTAATGACACTGGCTGTCTGGACTGGTTGCATTTTGTTCCACTTGCACTGCCTGACATCTAATGAGCACACATGATTAGTTGTTTTTCACAGTGTCACAAGTCTAGGTGTGAGACAGTGGTAAGAAAATGACCAAACCTGCAATCATCTTGTAAATATCATTTGTCTGAGTCCTGCAAGAACTGGAAAAAAAAGGGTGATTATGTGCATAAACTTTTTAATATTCTTTTGTGAGTGCATTTACTCAGCTTGAATATTAATAATTCCAGTTCTAATGGTGGGTTGAAGACAAAGGGAAATAGGATTAATAATTTAAAAAACAATATGCAAAAAACATATTCAAAGAAATGTAATATTTAAAAAGCAGCACCCCAGGACCTGGCGAGTTAATGGCTGAAAGAGCTCCTGCTCCTCAAGTGTTTTTCTGAGCTTTGATTGCAATTTGGAGAAAGAATTATCTCATCGGGGTGCGTGGGTGGAGGGAGGTCTGATCTGACTGTGAAGTGCTTGTCATTACCAAGATCTCTCCCCTTCTATTTTCCCTTGTTCCCTTTGTCTACCTTTTTCCCCTTCTCCCCTTTGTCTCCCTCGTTGAGGTTGTTCTGGAACTGTAGCTTGGCAAAGTCAAAATATTAGTGAGTTCTGCAACACGAGACACATACAGAATGCTTCTATTGTGTTTACGTATTGTGTGACGCATGCACAGGAGACATGTTTAAATGCCTATAAGCCCAACTGCTCAAATTTACTAAACATGTCTGGAAAAACAAAAGTTCAAAACTCAGGCTGGAAACATGATGGTCTACAGTTACTGGATTAAAAATGCAGGAAAATCTTTCTAGATTTAAATCAAATAAATCACCTAAACATCCGCAAGTACATTTGTTCTCACGTGCGCATGCATGCTCAAACTGCCTCTCTCATCACCCATGCACCCCATCAAGACAGGTTCATTTTCCACATTCCTTCTCCCTCCCTCCTCTCCATTGATTTGACAATCACTGTGTAATCTCGAGCTTAAATGACTCTTTTTAAAAATGCCGTGGGCACTAGGGTCATGATATTTCCCCTTAATTACTGTGCCACATTATCACTGCAAAGCACTTTCCACCTCTCTTGCACTTCTAATTGCATTGCTTCGATTGCCGTGACACATCCTTTCATTTGTTGCTGCACTTTGCAAGCTTGTGTGTG
The DNA here is from genome assembly GCA_024447675.2 of Pterophyllum scalare. Lineage (NCBI taxonomy): Eukaryota > Metazoa > Chordata > Actinopteri > Cichliformes > Cichlidae > Pterophyllum > Pterophyllum scalare. The sequence goes on from JAMQGT020003902.1 coordinate 33,379, forward strand.
CGTGAGCGAGAAAGAAAGTAGTGAAAGAGCAAGGGCAAAAGAGGGAGAGACAAGCAGCGGCGTGTCTTCATTGAAGAAATATTTTAAATCCTTTTTGCACTCACAATTCTCTTTGGAAGCCTTGACATTTAAAACAGATAAATACAATTTATCTGAACTATCTGAGATGAACACATGGAAAAAAAAGTTTCACGCGAAACAAACTGGAGAACAAGACATACTGAGGGCACTGCAGCAGTATGCCTGTGTGGTTGGATTTGTGTGGATATCAGTTGTGCATCCTTGTCAGAAGCAGCAATTAATCTTTTTTCTGAGATATTTCAAACTGTCTTCTTTCTTAAATATAGTTTCCTGGCATTTCTGCTTCACTCATCAGTACAGGGGAGATGGACAGGGAATGAGATAAAGTGTTAGAAGTTTAAAATTAGTTTAATGTAATGAAACCCTGCTTTCCAGTAAAGTACTGTGCAGGGATTTGCATCAGATGTAAAAAAAAAAAAAAAGGATATACATAATCAGTGTCTTGCTACCTTCTAATGGCTCCAGAGTGTTAATGAATTGAAAGACAAGTTATGCACAGGTAGCTGTAGCAAGCAGGTATACTGCAACAATCACTTATATTAAATGGATGAACTGTACTTACGGCTTAAGCTCTCAAAGCACTTTCTTAATATAAACTTCTTTCAGACAAATGCTTTTTGTTCTACGCCTAAGCACTTACTATTCACACACATGCAACTCAGGGTTTAGTATCTTGTCCAAAAATACTTCAACATGCAGACTGTGTGAGCCAGGGATCAAACCCCTAGCCTTCCGGTTAGTAATCAACCCACTTTTCCTCCCGAGCTCGGCGCTCAGTTGGCACTGACTTAAAAAATGAGCTATGTTGCTTTAGTAGTTCCCAGTGTTTTCAGCCAACCATGTGTTTCCATATGCCTCCAAATCTGCTCCAAGTATTTACTATTATAAACTATATTTAACATCATGAATACCATATATTTATCCCATATTTAGCCTATTTTGTTTTACAGAAAAGATGAATAGTGACGTTTCATCATCTATTCACTTTAGGCTGTCAGTTTGGATGTCTTTCTTTACTTGCTACATATTATTCACAAATTTTTAACCATCAAATGCAATGTTTTAATTAAAAGTGTATATTGGATTGAAAATAGTAATAGGATTGAAAATAATGATGTCATCTTGTAATAGTACTCTGTATCTCAAAAAGCGACAGCGAGTCATTGTAGCATCCAAGATGTACTTCTCAGAGACCTGTCTGTTGTACAGTCTGCTTTTCAGTTGTGTTAAAAGACTTGCAGTCAGTGAAAGAAATAGTGCAACCTCAGTGCAGTGCAACCAGCAGTGGTTTGGCAAATATCAACTGCAGATCAGGTTGGATATACTAGTGGAACTAAGTACAGACCCCCTAACTCTTGCAGCGTTCCTTTCACACCTCTTACTATAACCTGGCCACTGGTATCAGGCAACACTGAAGACTGAATGAGTCCCTGTAGCAAGCCAAGATCGTGTAGCTTATCCATCAGACCATCATGGGGTTGATTTTTATTCTGTGGCAGTGCCAGATGAAAGACACAAATACTCAGATGTCAATCTGCTCTACAGATAAAAGAAGGTTGGTCTAAAAAGTCAAAACAACAATTTTAAGAGCCACACAGAAACAACATTATATTATTATTTATTCTTTTAGTGTTAAAATTAAAAGTAATACTTATTATAATAATTTAATGTTTATATCTGCAATGTGTATAAGGTTGCTGGAGGTTTATAACAAAGCACTTTATTTTTCAAATATGCAATACTAGATATTATAGAGGGCAGTCTTGTAACTTCTAGTTTGATCCTACTGCTATTATTACAGTGCCTGGACACAGACACAAGGATACACACTATTTGCTTTACTGCAACAATGACATGATAGTGCTGCAGCTGGATTTAGTTCTTTGTTATTTAGTTTAGTATTTGAGGGTTTTGTTGACAATTTCTCTGCAAATTAGCACATACTGTACCTACGACCAGCGGTGATGAGAAAATTCATCTGTGACTCGTACCATTTAAAAGCAGAAACAGAGCCCGACAATGACACAGCAATTCGGAGCACATATCTAGCACAGCCTGTGGTCACAATGTGCCCATCACTCAGCTGTGCTCCTAAGAGTAGTATCCCCATCTCAAATTTGCAAACCCAGCTTGCACCCTCCAAAGAATTTCAGTAACTGCACCAAGCTTTGCCATTCTATACAGATGACTACACAGATTCAATATTTGGCTAGACTTTCCCATTTTAAACATCCTAACACCCACCAAAGACCCATTTTACTTGTCATTGTATTCACAAACCATTATGAGGTCTTTTCCACTGGTTTTAGAGTGGGATGGGGGAGGGGCTTGGGGGATACAGTTTTACCAGGTGGGCTCTCTGCTAAATAGCCGCGGCTCACTTAACGTGCCCATTAAAGGCAGTGAAGTGGTGATATTGTTGGACAACCCTTTCCTGTGTGAACACTATTTGAACCCTGGTGTGTTTCCATTGGTGGTCTTTATTTCTCTTACTCTCTTTCAAGCCAAACCCATTATACCCTGAGCCCTGCAATGTGATACATAACTCTTCAACACTTTGCATTTTGCCAGTGTGTTTGAAGTGCCATAACACAATAAACCGTGGTTGGTTTATGTTGTAGAGGGCAGAGGAGATGGAGACATCCAAGATCATTTATCAAATGAAAAATATTTTTATGGCACTTTGGATTTTAATGAAATGCATACTTTATCCCTTGTGGCAACTACACAGATATACACAGACAGGTGATAAATTAAAGGAAAACCAAAGTAAAGCATCTTAAGTATTAAGCTACTATGTGTTGCCTGAACAGAGAGATGGAACATCATTTCTGCAAAAAAGAAATGGTCTCCCATCTGTCATGTGTTATTTTCACAATGGTGGCGGAGAGTGCTGTTTATCATGTTGATTCACTTTTTTTCCATAGGTGTTGATTTAACAGAAATGCTAATATAATATTTTAAATAACAGAAAGTAACAGAAATACTTTGACAATTGTACAGTGGTTGGAAGTATGAGTGATGTTCAGGGGGAGGAGTACAGTGGATGTAGCGGATGATTCTGTTGAGTGGTCTGTGAGAAATCATCTGCCTTTGAATGTGAATTAGACCAGAGAGATGGCGGTTGACTTCAGAAGAACTAGAACAAGTACATGGTTTGTGGCTATTCTAGGACAGGATGCTGTCATGGTGGAGGAGTACAAACTCCTGGGCGTCCACACTGACAACAAACTGAACTATTAGATCAACATCGAGGCTGTATGCAAGAAGTGGATGAGTAGGCTTTGTTTCCTAAGTGAAATGAGATTCTTCAACATGTGCAGCAAAGTGATGGAGATTATCTTTCACTCAGCTGTGGCGAGCCTAGTGCATTTTGTTGTGGTCTGCTGGGGGGGGGAGCAGCATCGGAGCACCAACAGACTGAATAAACTGATCAGGAGGGCTGGCTCTGTGACTAGCTGCAAACTGGACACTTTTGAAGCTGTGGTGGAGAGGAGGTCACTGAACACATTGTTATCCATCAAGGATAATCCTGACCACCCTCTGCACCACTTACAGGACAGACAGCAGAGGGCCTTCTCTAACAGACTGATTCAGCTCTGCTGCCAAAGGGACAGAGACAGGAAATCTTTCATATCAATAGATCTTTATAATACAATACATCTGTCTGGCAGAGTGTCACCTGCTCTTGAATTTTAATATTTTATTGCCATTTAAAATGCAGTTTTGCTTTGTTTTTTTAGAAATATTTTATTTGTTTAGTCTTGGCTTATTGGCTAATCTTATATCTTAACGTAATCTTTCATTACACGGTCAACATTTATTTCAACAACTGAATAAGCAAAATGCACAATCTGGATATACCACCACTGTCTCCTCAGTGAAAGACACAACATTTGTGAATGTTCCCATTTTGTAGTTTGGATGTAAAATAAATAAATTAAAGAAAGAATTACTAATATAAACCTGGATGTATTCTACAGCTGGTTGTTTCATTTATACACTCTACGCGAGTGCGCAGCATCAGGACTGTCATTTGCCTGTAACATAAATCCATGCTGCCGCATTGAATTCAAAAGAGGCAGTCATCTGTCTGTTATTGTTAATGTGCTTCAGGTTAAATAATTGACCCAAATATGGAGATAGTTCCATGCATGTTTGCCAATCATACCTGACCTGAAGAAAAACAAATTAAAGCTCATTATTTTTGTACCAGGCTATTTCTTAACAACCACTAAGCAGTCTAATTAATGAGAAATGGAGTTCCTAACATCCTCCAATTTTCCAAGATGTCAAGATCCTCTACTCTTATTTTAAATCCTCGATCAGAGTGCAGTGTATCAGCTATCACCATCAACTGTGTAATCAACACTCCTGCATGAAGTGCTTTCCTAGATGTTATCATTCTCTTTTGAAAAAGAAAATAAACATATACTGTACCGTATGGCTCATCCATGTGTTACTACAGCAGTAACATCTACAGCTAACATCCACTCCAACGTGTACTTATTACATATATCATTATGCCATGTCTAAGATTGTATGCATTATACCTTCTAGATATAATACACGCCTCCACTTTAACACTTTTCAGTGTAAACTGTGCATTTTGGTGAAAATTAATGAAGGTGTGTGGGACTGTGTGTGTGTTTCTGCATCTGTGTCAATGAATTTGACTTGGGTGTGTGTTGCTTTCGGCCTCTGATGACCTTTGCGTGTTGCTGCTGTGAGCAGAGTGACCCGGCTGTACTCATTAAAGCCAATGGAACGGATCATTCCCCGCTAATTGTTTTCCACTGACAAATGGCTCCTCTGACTCCCAAAGACTGCTGCAGGGACCCTGCCTGCCTAAAGCACACTCACTTCACTAATGAGAAATGCCCGTCCGTGAGTATGTGTGTGTGTGTGTGTGTGTGTGTGTGCGTGTGTCTGTGAGTGAGTGAGTGAGTGAGAGCGAGAAAGAGAGAGAGTTAGAGAGAGAGAGAGAGAGAGAATGTAAATGTATGTCTGTAAATGCACAAAAGTGTGTGTGTTTGTGTATAGGGTATCCGTCGTGCCTGTCTCCCTCGCTGTGCACTGGCATGTGTAAAGTCGGAAACACTGCTAAATTAGGCTCAGCATAAGCCATTAAGGCATTTTTCTCTTGTCAGTCACCGTAACACCGAGATATTATTAACAAGTAAAGTATTGTATCTAACTGCTTAAAAAGTCAAGATTTACAGCCAAACATGTTTCATGCAATGTGTGCATGGCAATCATTTCAGTACGCTAAAGGTACATTTTCCCTCTTTTGCACTGTAGGTAAAACGTTTTTTACCATGGCAGCTATAGAAAAACCAGCCGGTCTTTCTGTTCAATTTGTTTCAATAAATATTTAAATCATTATCTTTCTGCAACACATTCATCAGAACTAAAGGACAAAAGGTAACTAGCACTTAGAAAAACACATACAATATAGGATTTTTTTATTTATTTTTTGGATGGGGTGAGGGATCCTAATGACAGAACCATAATTTGTACAAAATACTTTTCAAAAATAAAACCTGTTTATTTCCTGGCAAAGGTTTGTTTAGCTACAAAGCTTGACAGTGTTAAGGTTTAAAAGATAAAAGGGGTGCTCCGTTAAGGCCACACCTGGTGCTGCTATTACAGCACACGCACCTTTATTTCCCTCCGCTGTCCCTTTCTCTGCTTCCACCTGTTCCATGGTCCACTGGATGACTGTGAATCCTATTAGGGGACACCCTTCAGCACCCCAGCCCCTCCCTAGCTTCAGTACCTGGCACTAATCCATCAGAGAGGCAGTCAGGCTGTGCACCACCCCTCTACCACCCATCCCTGATTCCCGCCAGTGCCCAGTGCTGCAGCAGAAGCCCCAGCTGGGGGACCGCCAAAGCTTGGTCGTTATCAGATGACGGATAGCTTCATATCAGGTGGGTAAAGTGAGCAAGCTCTGGAGAGGGCCATCTGGCTGATGATTTGGGGGAAGTTGGGAAGTCGAGTCTGCAACTGAGGTATAGCAAGGAGGGTGATGATGATGGATGGGGCCAGGAGCATAACCGCCAATCACAATATTCTTTGGTGGCTATTATACATACATTTACAACCACGACCATGCAGGCATGCTTACACACTAGCAGGTAAGTACACTGTTGTACTATTTATATTGTCTACATGTTCCTGCTTTCTTCTCTCCTGTCCCTGTACTGACTGTTGTTGTCTTGCAGTGTCAACATTTAAAAAGTTTGATTAATTTAAGCCACAGCAAAAGTGTTATTATGGTGCGACAGTACAAGAATAGGAAGTGCGATCAAGACACTGACACATCAGCTGCTGGTAAGGTGTTATTGCCCTAGCCTCAGCATCAGTCTTGGATAGTAATGCTTTTCATAGTGTACCACATTGTGATTTTTATTTATTTTTTTATGATTAAAATTAAAATTAGTTACATACATATCTTGGTTAGATTCTGTTCTTACTGCAGACAAATCAGAGTTGTTTTTCAAAATACATCTTTACTATTGTCCACACTGATATCTGCAAAACATCAAATCAGATTTGTGTGTCCAGACACAACCAGCCCATCTGTGTGGGTTGCTGTATTAATGATGCAGGCATCAGTGACTGTAACTGTAGTGGTGAAGCAGTTTTCCAGATGTAGATTTCCTCCAGCTTTGCCTGTACAAAAGCTGTTGTTGACCTCCACAGTGCTCTGCTAGCAGCAGCTTGGATTCTGCTAAGCACTTTGAGCTGGATTTGATGGTTCTGTCAGTGTGTGTCACATTGTAATTGGTTTTCTGAGTGGTGACATCTATTCTCTGAATGCTTACATATGGTGTCACTACTGGCATGTTCAACAACCAATGGGGTACCCATAAATGAGACTTAAGAATTGCAGGGCTCAAATTTCATTGACAAGGAAACGCATTGCATTTTTAAAAATGAATTACTTTTATGTAATTGAAAACTATGAGTATGTTAGTATCTAATGGATAATTTATGTCTGCATGTCCATAAACTATTAATGCATAGGTTTTTGAGTTATGGTGCATATAAAATCCTAAGGATAGGTATCTGGTTGCTTTTTTTTGCCTATGCCAGAGGAATATTCTCATGAGATGTGCTGTAAAGGTGTCATTGAGCACATTTCCAGTTGTTAAAACATGGTCCTGTCTTGGCAAATGAATTCACTCCATCTTCCCCAGAGTAAAATCTAGTCTAAACTTTCAGAGGTTTTGCTCACTTCAAAAAAAGGGGAAAAAAGCAGACTTTCTGTCAGACCCAGCAATGAGGAAACCAACAGATCATTTCTTACATCGTGTCTCTCTTCTTCTTGTCTGTCAACTCATCTTTTTACTTTCCACAACCAGAAGGAACACAGAAGTGACAAGAAAAGGAGGAGATGGATGCAAAGATAGAGGACATGTGGTGGCAAACAAGCAGGGAGATGTAATCTTTTCACATGTTCAGATCAAATGCACTTGGAAAAACTATAGACACTCAAAAGATTGCGGGCCCCAGCTGAAGTATATAGCTGCCATTGTGGGGATTGATGTACACAAAGACATTACACTGATGCTAACAGGGTAACCAGTTCACGGGGAACACAACCAAAATGCAGGGCCAGAAACAGAACTAATGCAGTTCAGATATTTATTTTACACAGAGAGAGAGAGACAAAGGCTTACAAGTGAGGTAGTGAAGCAGGCTAAGGTCAACACCACTAATGGCAATTTAAAGTCCAATAGGAACTGACCAGTTAAGACTCAAGAACTGAGCACAGGAAAGCTTAGAATCAGAACAGCAAAAACTTCAAGCAATTATGACTTAGGAACAGGGGAAACTTCAGCCTACTCAGCTTAACGTGTGTCAACCATGAAGCAGATTCCGAAAAAAGAAAAAATATCAGCTGACCGAGGAGCAGGACAGTCGTCATCCTTCACGCTTCCGTCTTGTGAGGGCTATTATGTCTAGGTGCACTGCTGGAAGGCTGACTCCTAGGGATTAAAGGATAGGAAGCTAATACGCTGGTGGCTAGCAGCTCTGGGGCATCTGGGGTTCTGGTTAGAGGGTAGTTGGCTCAGAACATGGAAGAGGCTTGCAGACGTGGTCACAGTCTGGTGATGTGATGACTCGGTAGTTAGGGCAGGCAAGAGACTAGTCAGCTGGGTTAAAGGACTTTCTAAGCATCTCTCATCCCAGGCTTTACCCCAGTTGAATAGTTTCCTGCCTAACCTAACTCCTGAGTCATCATATCACCAGATTGTGACCAAGTCTGCAAGCCTCACATAGATTCTCAGACAAGGCTTAACGGATGCTTTCCCTGCAAGATACTGTGGGAGCAATTTCTTTGTACTCTATCAGAGGCCCCTTTAGATTCGCCATAAAAACACCCAAGGGTGCAAGACAGCTCAAAGAAAGAAAATACTGGCACACCGGCCAACACTGTGTGGAATGATTTTTTTTTCTTTAACGTTTTTGCTATAATCCATTTCTTCATTAGACACAAGTTTTGTCCTGTAATATACCATGACACAATAAGGTGTCACTATCTGCTATGCGATTTAAAAGTTACTGCCATGCATGTCTGCATGCTGTCAGGATATTTAGACAGTCTTCTGCAGAAGTTCGAGACGCTAATTTACAGTCTCATGAAAGAAAGTGAGGTTGTCAGCTTTCGCCCACTTAATTCTTCTCCTTGCTATGAGCCAGAAGGTGGGTTGAATTCCATAATACCCCAGTGAGTGTGTAAGATCCCCCTCTAGACACTGTAACTGCATAAGATGCTGCACTGCAGCTGATATCCCATTATGCAGCTCTGTCTCTATTCCTCTCTCTCTCTCTCTCTCTCTCTCTCACCTTGCACTTCCATTCTCTATCAAAGGAGAGTTAGGAATTTTGTTGGTTAAATTTAATTAAGTGCTTTCCAGTTATATTTTGAATTGCAGAATAATGTGTATGTGGTGTCATATCTAAATATTTGTTTATTTTGCTAAAGGAAATACGACTGTGTTGGTTAAAAAAAAATTTGTGGTATCTAAATAATGGAACGAAGGAGTCGTGCAATATGTCAGTAATATTTAAGGTTAAGCAAACTATCCCAAATATTTCAGATATTAACTTTGAGGCAGTTAACAAAATCCCTGACTCATTTAATGTGCACATTCCAACCAATTAAACTTGCTAGGGCATTCAGTAAAAGCCATGCTCCCCCCCCCCAACAAGTTGGCGCTCCCTGTTTCCACCAATGCTGCGTTTTTCTTTTTTATCATAGATTCATCGAATATTCACACCATGCTGAATCACTTGAGGACAACTCTAAAAGTTACTCTTACCTTGGACATGACTAAAACAGAATTTACTTACTTGTGAACTCTATATTTCTCTTGTAAAAGGATTGTTCACAACAATCCAATCTGCAGAGGAATTTCGCTATTCAGAAATGAACACACATTAAATCTCTCCTAGTCTCCCAGTCTAATCATTGTTGTGTCTGATTTCATGAATCGAACAAAACTGGACTGCTTTCCATTTGCATGTGTTGTTTTAATGCAACCCTGTTGCCAAAACAAGAGATTTAATTGATCATTTTACTTACTTTGAATTACATTTGACAAATATGTTGACATATATTCTTTAGGTTGAAGGTTAATATTATATAAAACGTGGCATTAGCATTAAGTGCTGTCATTAGACATTCTGTTTCTCTATGCTGTAGTTTTACTATTGTTATTTCAATATACAGCCTGTTTGTTTTCAGGTCTTTGGGAGTTGGGGTTTATATATGCCAAACCAATGATCAAAGGATGGTGAGTAAAAATTGTGATTTGAGGCTGTATGAATTTTAGTTATCTTAAAATATATAAGATGCAAACTGACCAATATTACAATTAATCAAAATTCCTTCTCAGTCCAAGACAGACTTAGCAGCAAACCTTCAATATCCATCAATCTTCTGCTGCTTATCCAGTCTCCTGGTTGTGGGGGCAGCAGTTTAAGCAGAGATGCCCAGACGTCCTTCTCCCCAATCACGTCCCTCTCCTCCCCAGTGGGACACTGAGGCATTTCCAAGCCTGAGTGATATAATCTCTCCAGCGTGTCTGGGGTCTACCCCAGGGCATCCTCCCAGATGGCTGAGCCACCTCAACTGGCTACTTTCAGTGAGAAGGTGTAGCTGCTCTACTCTGAGCCCCTCCTGAATGACACAGTTCCTCATCCTATCTCTAAGGGAGAGCCCAGATCCCTTTCAGAGGAAATTCATTTCTGCTGATTGTATCTGTGATCACAATCATCGGTCACCGTTAACAGCTCATGGCCTTAGGTGAGGGTGGGAAAGCTGATCGACCAGTAAATTGACATCTTTGCTTTTACGCTCAGCTCTCTCTTTGCCACAACAGACTGGTACAGGTACTACAATAATTCATCTGTCAGTCTTCTGCTCCCTACTTCTATCAGTCATTAAAAAAAACCATGATACCTGTAGCGGGCACACTACCTTTCCCGACCGAGAACCATAGTCTCAGACTTAGGGGTGCTAACTCTCATCCCAAACTGCCCCAGTGCAAGTTGGAGGTCATCATTCTATGAACCCAACAGCACCACATCATCTCTGAAACACAGAATAGGGACCCACTGAATCTGATGCCCTTTGCCCTTTGGCTGTGCCTAAAAATTCTGTGCATAAAAATTGTGAATCTCTGATAGAGGTCAGCCCTGGCAGAGTCCAACACCTACTGAAAATGAGTCTGACCTATTGCCAGCAATGCAAACCAAGCTCTCCCTACTGTTGTACAGGGACCAAATAGCCTGCAATACCACATACTCCTGAAACACGCCCCAAATGACATCCCGAGGGATGTGGTGGGAATATCTTCTTCAGCTCCACAAAGCATATGTATAATAGTTGGAAAAACTACCACACACCCTTGAATATTCTTAAGATAAAGAGCTTGTCTAGTGTTCCACAACCAGGATTGAATCCTCGTAGTTTCAACCAACAGACAGATTATCCTCACCAGTACCCTGGAATAGACATTCATAGAAAGGCTGAAGAGTATGAGCACCCTGAAAGTGGAACACAACCTTAGCTCCCCACCACCAAGATTTCCAATCCAAGGATGACTCAAATGTTGTAGAGGTATGCTAAATAGGACTAGTACCATAATTTCCAGAGGCCTGAGCAACTTGGGGCAAACCTCATCAACCTCTGGTTCCCACCGTTTGACACTTCCAGCACACTCTCACAATACATTTGGGCATGCGAAATCTGCCCAGCATCCTCCCCCGCCACCTGAGCCAACTCACCACTAAGACATAGGTGATCATTTGGCAGTTCAGCATCTCTCTCTTCCCAGGTCTGATGATATAACTACAAAATCAATCATCAAGCAGCAACCTAGAATGACCCGGTGCCAAGTGCACTTTTGAGCACTCTTATTCTTGAAGATGGTGTTCATAATGGACAATATGTGGTTTGCACTGAAGTTCAGTAATAGTTCAGTAATAGAACTCCACTCTAGCTCAGATCAGGCTGGTCATTTCTTCCAGTTATGTCCACATAAGCACACAGAACTCAGGCTGCGCATTGAGGTACATCCAAGTGTATCTAGCCGGTGTCTCTCAACCTTACACCCTAGCTGGGCTCCTTCCCCATTAGAGAGGTGACATTCCACATCCCAGTAACCAGTTTCAGCAAACAGGGAACCGTCACCAGGGTTTAAATACCTGGGACTCTCCACCGGTTTTTAAAACTGAAGAAGTCTCTTGGACGAGAGCTGAAACATCTTTAAAAACTCAAAGAAGTCCAGTTGTCTGTTGTTTTTTTCAAGGTCCAGAGACACAACATACATACATTTTTAGACACATGCATACAGTACAAACGCAGATTCATATAAAAGATGTGATTAAAAAAATAAATAAAACCTAGAAACAGGCCTATAATAATCAAAACTCTTACCTGACTTAAATTTGGACTCCTCTCCCAGGCAAAAAAAAAAAAAAAAGCTGACGGTCTTAGCTGCCAGATTGACTTCATCCTGTTGTTCAAATGGAAAATGAAACTGCAAGATCACAGAGGCAGAAAAATAATGGAACAGAAACGAATAAAACATCCAAAAAATGATCTGGAATAGCAACCCCACTGGAAGCCATCCAGATATGCCTGAGGAAATGCCCTTGAAGGGACCCGTCACTAGAACCTTTTTTTTCTGACAGGATGTTTTGCATATTATTAATATATGCGTGGTTCATGTGTTTATTAAGCAAAGTCACACTGTCAGGTGAATTCTTGCTTTTTATATTCTTTAAATATGTGCTCAATGAGAAATGCCATTGCATAACCATTTGGTTTATACTATAAGGCCAATTCCTGGAATTATCCTTTGATTGTAAAAAAATGTCACCAGTATTCACCCCTCACCCTTGACCTGTTTATCCAAATAAGTAAGATACTTTTTAAAATTGATTCTCTTCCTTTAATGCTCTCGCTTTCGTCAGCAGTTATGTTAATGATGTTGATTAGGTTGCCGCTCCTCAGGCATTGTTGATCAAATGCCAGTTAATAGATGGAATTTGAACAGCACTTGTTTACTGTCAACTCTCAGCTTATATCTGCCTCATTCTGTCTTTGTCCCCCATGCATATGTGTGTGAGTGTGTTTGTTTGTAAGAGTTTGTGGGTGTGTGTGACTGTGTTACAGGTGGCCGCCCAGTAGGTGGGAAAATGCAGGAAGTCTGCTTGTCTGTGTCCACATGTATCAGACGCAGCATGTTTTTCCCTTTCAGAGGCGAGGTATCCTGTGTGTGTATGTGTGTGCGTGCATGTGTGTTTATGTATGTCGCCGATCACGCTGGGCGGCTGACTTCCAGGAACCCCTGCAGCAAAAACAGGCACTGTGTGTTTCCTGCTCTCGCACACCATTATCACAGGACACACATACACACGCATACACGGATCATTGCCCTATTCTCTTTTCCCTTGCAGGTTTCCTCAACGCCTATCCTTGTGCCTCCGGCTGTCAAGATGTTTCACTGTGATTGTCATGAGGGAACTTTGCTCTCTGAGAGCAAACCAGAGAACACAAATAGGCGAGGAGTGACAGCATCCTCATAGCTCTGCCGCTTTTTCTGACCACATTAGGTTGCTCACTTTGAGTGGGCACCTTTGTTCTGCACCTAGTCTGACCTTTCATGCTTCTTATTCAGATATGCGCTCACAACAGAACCTCCTTCTTCCATCGTTTCGTCATGACTCGTGTCTAGTTTTCTTTTCCTGTCTTATTATCATTCAATATTACTTCCTTGCCTTTCCATTGCTCACCATCCGTATATCTATTCACACATCCTGTCACTCATCCTAGCTCATTACCATTGTCAGAAGCTTGCAAGTTGACCCGGACTGGAAAATGTAAGTAGTGCCCAAGTGCCAGTGACAGTATCTATTGATATTGCCTTTGAGAACACAATCCACTGCTGAGGCACTGCAGATGAAAAAGGGAGGGATGAGAGTATGAAGAGAGAAAACGGCGAGGAACAGAGAAATTCATAAAAGCGCTGTTGCAAACAATTGCCATTAATGACATCATTTTTTCCCTACAGTGATTACATTGAGGAAACTCCACATTAACAATTCACTAAATGTTTTACATACAGCACTCAACAGACAAAACTAGTGAGTTATGACGATGAATCCGGATGTTTGCCAGTAAAAACACACAGTCTGAGAAGTTATTTTTCAAGTGTAGTTTTTTTTGGTGCATGATTTAAACCCACATCACGACAACATAATGCAGGCCATAACACACTGACTTGCAATTAAGTGATGCACAGTCATTGCTGCGAAAGTCTCCACAGTGTTCTTTGTTTTAGAGAAAAGGATAACAAGTTTACAAAAATTGCAGAATAAAATAAAATAGAAATGATTACAGCAGAATGCTTTATGAGATGTTATGAACAGGCAACGGTGCATGACTTGTTCAATCATGCAGTTCAAGTCGACCAGTTGTTATCACCGAGTTGTAAACGTAGCTTCTGCTCTGTACTTTCGCTAGCTCTGCGGGCGAGATGATTTCCAGATGGTCCCAGGAAAGTGTTTGCCTTAGGTTACTGCAGGCCAGCCAGCTTGTGCCTTTTTCAGCTGAGGGAATGATAGAGCGTGTGTGTGTGTGTGTGTGTGTGTGTGTGTGTGTGTGTGTGTGTGTGTGTGTGTGCGTGTGTGTGTGTGTGTGTGTGTTTGTGTGTGTGTGTGTGTGTGTGTGAGAGAGAGAGAGAGAGAGAGAGAGAGACAGAGAGAGCGTGTACATAAAGTGAAGACATGAATCACACAGCCCTACTTTTTTGGCTACACACATCCACACAATAGCAAACCAGGTTCAGGATATGGTCCATGATACTCATCTGCTGTGTATGCAAGTGGTTCTATAGTCAGTGGTCAAAGGGTTCCCAAGACTACAAAATAGAAAATAGATAATTTGTTAAAAAGATAAGGTGAATGAATGCATGTTTCCATCCACTACTATAAATTGAATTTTGATTCCTCACTGGGTGCCCGTTCAGCAGAATAGGGCTCAGTGACGACTCAGTTAAAGGAGCACCTGTCAAACCTCCAACAAACAAAAACAATGCAGAAACCCCAATGAAAATACAGTATTTGCTTTGCGCATAAATTCAGAGGTCTCCTCACTGGTTGTGACAGAGCTACAGACATGGACAAAATTGTTGGTACCCTTGCGCTAAAGACAGAAAACCCACAATGATCACAGGGTCACAAGAGGAAAACTGATGACTAATTGAACAGATGGATAATATGAATGGAAACCAAAGAGCCCAGAAAACTTCCAAAGAGCTGTGACAAAACTGGAGGTTTCTGGCAAATCACATCTGCTCTATGTTCACAGACGCAAAATGAAGCATACAAAGAAAAGAACACTGCACCTACTGTGAAACATGGAGGAGGCTCAGTTATGTTCTGGGGCTGCTTTGCTGCAACTGGCACAGGGTGTGTTGAATCTGTGCAGGGTACAAAGAAATCTCAAGACTATCAAGGCATTCTAGAGTGAAATGTGCTGCGCAGTGTCAGAAAGCTTTGTCTCAGTCACAGGTTATGGGTCCTCCAACAGGATAAAAACACACACAGCTAAAAACACCCAGCACAAAACACTGGACTATTCTGAAGTGGCCTTCTATGAGCCCTGATCTAAATCCTATTGAACATCTGTGGAAGGAGCTGAAGCATGCAGTCTCGAGAAGGAAGTCTTCAAACCTGAGACAGCTGGAGCAGTTTGCTCATGAGGAGTGGGCCAAAATACCTATCAACAGGTGCAGAAGTGTCATTGAGAGTTACAGAAATCACTTGATTGCAGTGATTGCCAACAAAATATAAAGGGTACCATCATTTTTGTCCAGTGACCATTGTGGGGTTTTCTTTCTTTAACAGAAGGGAACCAACATTTAGTGTTTTAATGCAGAAGGATTCTGTCACTGTTTAAGTCATTTTTCTTTTTTCTAAACCTGTGGAACTGCACTTATATAACAGGATTTTTTTGTTTGTTTTTCATTTTCTTTTGGTTTATATTTTACATGCAAATTAAAAATACAAATTTAAACAGATGAGTGGGAGAGAATTTGCAGGTTTGTGCTGAAATACACGAAGGTCTCCAAACAAAAATGAATTTTAAGCACTTGGATGATGCCCCTTTACTTCCTACAACAAATATGTTTTTAAAGGAGCAACCTACTCTGAACTCGCTCACCCTTTAACTAAACTATGAAGGAAGCTAATCATAATTGCAGTGACCAATGATGCTTTTGAATATACATGTGTGGGCAGGTAAATTAAAGACAGACTTGGAAAATCATCCTCTAATTCTTCAATAATTCCCAAAGGACACGTATTCACCTTAGAGCCTACCTCACTCCACGTGGAAAGGCTTTTAATCCCACTGATACTAAAGAAAACGCTTCTGACCTGAAACTGCTTTTTCCAACCTGTTTAGGGTACACAGATGCTGGCTGCTGCACAGTCGCCTCCTCCTCCTCCTCCTGCTCCTCAACAGCGCTTCAGTCCCGCCCATCGCCACCTGGCTCTGCTGCGCACCGCCGACTGGAGGCAGAGTGCCGCTACTCCTCTTCACCACGCCAACGGAGAAGCAGAACACAAGGAGCCCGAGTCCGAGGGTGTGTGGATGATTTTTTTTTCTCACATATAAAAACAATGTTTTTTCGGAACCGAAACTGACGCTTAAGGGATTTCGAGGGAAAGTAAGAAGACGGGTTTAAAAAAAAAAAAAAAAACTCAGACAGGGTGCCCCTGCGCACAGTACAGCATCCTCCCTCTGCATCTGTTTCTCATCTCTCCTCCGCTGCCTCTGCGCTTTTACAAGACTCCCGACTCTCCCAGTCTGAATATTCCCAGTGACTGATCACTTATTGCAAGCCGCGAGGTGCCCTTTTTCCTTTTGTCGGAGTTTGAACCACATTTCTGAGCTGCTGGGAGTATACCACCAGAGCCTCGGAGAGCTGGCTGGACTGTAGTTTTCGTCTTCCCGATACAGGCGGATCATCGAGAGGACCTTGCGCGGAGTCAAAAGGACTGGAAATTATTTATCCCTCTCACATCGACGTGCCGCATGGTGGGAATTTCTGCCTCTTTTCAGTGTAAGTGTTCCCTCTCCTGATATAATGATTAGATTTAACCTTTTACGCATTACTGGAGTGTTTTGTGACTTCATACGCACACGTGTGCGGCAAATTACGAAGGATACCACGAAATACCAAACACACCGAAACTGACCAGTTATTTTTTTTAAATTTGTACTTTGATATATGTTAAAAAATATTGTGTGGCACTCCCAAATGGAAAAAAAAATGGTTAGATAAATACACAGTCTCTAGCGACTGCATTATTTTCAGAAATCTTTAGAGAAATATGTGCTTTTATTGTCCGAGATGATGTGCCAACAACCAGTGCGTTCGTTTTGTGCATATTGGTGTTTCATTTCATCCCAATAGGGAGAAATAGGCTGAGCAGTGAGCGCTGATGTGTGACTTAATAAATTTGCGGCTTAAAAAAAAATTAAAGAAAATGAAAATACTTAGGCCATTGTCGGCTAATTAATGTAATAATGAAAATAATAAAGACGGTTAGCTTACTAGTTTGTTTAACCAGCGTGCTGCTGTCCCTGTCTTCATAACAATCAGATCTCAGTTCATGAACTTGCACCCAGGATGCGCAGCTCTTCTCGGGCAACAGGCAACTTAAGTTCACGGATCAAGTTTAGTGATCCGCTTCATTTCAGGTGGAGCAACCTACACACTAACTGAAGATCTTCAATATATATACACTTTTATAGAGCAGCGACTCCTCACGGGACAGACAGCGTGCTAAGAGGTTTTAGAAATCCTAATTTACACCCATGAATTCACGTGTTTGGCTACGACCATTCTCACTTAAGAAATTGAAACAAATATTCCAGAATTTTGCTGCAAATAGAAATCTTGTTGATGTTGACTTTTTTTTTCTTAATTTTATTTATTTTTTTAATGGGGGTGCGGGGTGATTTTGAACTCCTTCTGAACCTCTCTGTTCTGTGGAGAGCCGCCTCTGCTTCTTCTCCCTCTCTTCTCACCTTTGCTTGCGAGTCCTGGAAAGCATTTCGAGAGACTTTGCGTTTCAGAGTTTGCATTCCTCCCGGAGCGCTGACACAACTGTCAAACGTGTCTTTCTCAAACCCATGTGAAGTTTCCATCTCTACCCGCTGCGACTTTGTCAGTCATCACATAACCCAAAATCTCCAAAAACGGATCTCTTTCTTCTTTCTTTCTTTCTTTTTCTTTCTTTTTTTTTTTTTTTGTAATGGAGTGGCATAGGGTGGAAATTAAAGGCTTTGGGCTATATTTACTCCAGTGGGAATCTTTTCCCCCGACTGGGAAAAGAACAGACATGCGGGTTAGGGAGGGAGGCTGCTATGGCACAACATGCTGTCGATGCCCGACTGTTCTCACGGCTCAGATTAGAGAGGGAGGAAAATATCTTCTGGAAAACCATAGGGCTTTGGACATTTTTTAGGCATACCAAATGCTGCCATACAGTAGGCAGAATTGTAGACATCCCAGAGAGTGCTTGCTAAGTCCTCTCATAAGCGTGAACCAGAGCAGAGGTAGCTTTAGATGGGTTAAATAAAGGTGACCAGGTACAGAATGAGCAAGATGCATGCCAGTATTTTAAAAATGTACCTCATCAAAGACATCTTAATTGGGTTATCAAATGTTCCCGGTATCTGTGATAAACGTAAGTGACTGAAATAGAGATTCAGTATTATTTTTGAATTCTCTTTTTGTCTTTATCCTAATTTATTCATCACAATTTACTTCAGTGGCCACACCAGGTGATGTGGTTGTTCTAGCTGTCATTTATTATGTCATCAGTTGTTTGTTTCCCATCCTTTTAACACTGGGACTTCCATTAAAGTAGTGACTTGACTGAAAAGACCATTACCTGGAGTGTGTGTGTTTACAGAGATAAAGAGAGAGGGGGGACAGGGAGAGAGAAGGAGTAAATGAAAGGTAAACAAAGCTGCTGATGAGGGGAGAGTAAATGATAAGTGCTGTTTGCAGGTTATCTCTGCATTTGTGTGTACGTGTGCGTGTGTGTCTGAGTGTGTGCCGCATGTGTGTGCACTGTATAAACAGGCTTGTATTAACGATAGCTGTTAACTCTCTGCGGTCCATGCTCTGCAGCATAGCACTTCCAGGGGCCATCTGCCCAGCCACCAGCCTGCCTCACACCTGTTCTCCCTCCTCCTCCTCAGTCTCCTCCTCCCCCTCCTCCTCCCAGCTCTCAGGCTATAGGGTCAAATGCATCAAACCGCTGCTCACACACATGAACGGCCTTGTGAAAATGATGGCAGCCATTTTATTCTCACCTTCACACGCAGGCAGAGAATCACACATAGACGCACCCCTGATTGGCAGTTTGAACAAGTGATGCTGAGAAAGACTTGTGTGCCTTAAGCACACTTGAAAAGTGAGATGTGCAGATCTCACACGCACATTCATACGCACATTCGTATACACACACACACACACTCTTTGGTTTCACTATTTGTCCTTCCCTCCTTCATAGTTTTTGATGCTAACTGCCATTAATAGCTTCCTAGCAGTTTATATTGCATCTTTAAATCACAGCTACAAACAATGAATTACTGCTATTAAAAAAACAAGAGAGAGCGAGATTTTTTTCCTCTCACACAGAGTTACACTGAGACTCCAGTGCTGTGATATAGTTACAAAGCATTTCTTTTAAGTGTGTCACACAGACGTTTGGATGCAGTCCAGGTTTGCTATACAGTGAATAAGTGATGATGACTCAACACAGTTCATATGCTGACTAGCTATAGTTTAATACAATCCACTTCAAAAGCAGTGCAAACCAGATCACCTGTAATGTTCCAGCATCATCATTTGGCTCTAATAGAGCAGAACTTAACATAAACTCCCTCATTTGTATACACCCTACAGTATATGTTCTAAATTATGTATGCTCTCAAAGCATTTTGGTTGTTTGTTTATTGTATAATTCAGTGCTTAGAATAAGTGGGTTTTCCTGGCGCTACTACTACTTGGGATTTTCACATAACTGCTGTGTCAATCTGGAAGGTCTGTTCTTATCTAACTCCACGAACAACATGAATCCTTTACAATATTCATCATTCTTTTCATTTCATTCCTTTTCATTTGGTTTTAACACACAGTTACCTCAGTTACTGTAACTGCAGAAATGTGTATGAAGTTTGAGATGGCGGAGCCTTGAATACAGATTGGAACTGAAACAATGCAGTCAGGGGGCAACTGTCAGCTGCCGAACCGGATACTAAAATCAGTGTTCCATGCACTCCTTTAAGATGTATAGATCTCTTCTGATTATTCAGAGCTGTCTGTTATCAAGTCCCAGGGTGAATTATAGTGTTTGCTTGTGTGTCTGTGTGGGCATGCATGCATGGGTATGCACGCACACATGAATACCTTTGGAGATCGATAAGCCCATCGATAGTTATCAGTGAGAGGGCAGTTCTCTTCACTGCTTATTGAATTTCATCACCCATGAAAGAGCAGCAGTGGTATAAAAAGGACTTGTAGGTAGGTGTGTGTGTGTGTTCCTGCGAATGCACTTTTTGGGCCACTGCATTGTATATGTGGCGCTTGTGTGTCCACACGCTCTCGTGCTTACAAAAGCAGAGGTCTTTGTTTTATTGTAGCTGTGAGATGGCCTTTACAGGGGCTGATTTAATGTCAAAGTGAACAGTGAGCACCACAAACTGATTTTATTGGCCTTGTTCGTGTTTTTACTCTGGATAACATAAGACTTATAGGTCAAGTGAAGAGGAGGCCAACAGGACTCACAATTCATCAGGTTTCATGGATTTTACTTTTCTAACATTTTTTTTTCCATGTCCAGTCACTTAGGAATAACTCAGATTGATAATAGATTGGTTCCTCTGCAAAACTAAAAACAGTCGCACAAATCACCAGCAGTGTCGTGGGAGATGTAGTTTTTCAGATGCTTAGGGTAAACGGCTAGCTGTATCTATCATGCTCAGGTTTCTTGGGCTCTTGGGCACACAGACACGTCCAGGACAATATAAACCCACACACTGTCACACATACACTGCTTCCTCAGTCCTCTGTATACAGATGCGGATTGAGTTGCTAATTAACTCTACTTTCTCTAACTGTATCGCTCACAGACAGACCTCCACACAAACAAATGCACACATATAGAACCTCTCTCTTAGGCTTCTTGTCGTGATGTCTGTCCCCTTGCTCTTGCTCTTGCTCTCTCTCTCTCTCTCTCTCTCTCTCTCTCTCTCCCTCTTTCTCTTCCACTGTTTATTTTCCTGCCTCCATCTGGAGTCGGCTGATATTGTAATCGCCCTAATGCACATTGCCTTCCCCTCTCTCTCTCTCTCTCTCTCCGACACACACACGCACACAGACACACACAGGCGCACACACTTAAACAACACACATACATACAATGTGCCATCCTGACAAGCCCCTTTTCTTATTCCAAAAGATAAGCAACTGGATGTGATTGTGTGTGTAGCAAAAACGGGTATGTGTGTGTGTATATGCGTGCGCGCGTGCATGCAGGTGTCTATACAGTATGTCCAACGAATACAAAAGGACATACACATGAGTGTGTTTCCCCCCGCACTCTGCCAAAGGTAATGATATTGAATAGGCGCTTCTTAGTGATGTGGAGCAGTGATAAAGCGGCCAAGTGAAGATGTTACCCTTTATCACTCACCTTCTTAATATTAACCTGTCACGCAATTTACATTTAAAGATCAGACAGAGGAGCTGGGGGGAGGAGGATGAATTCATGGGTGGCAGGCAAAAAAAAACAAAAAAAGTGTCTGTGTTGCACTGGTTCATGTCTGAGTGTTCACACAGCTTCTGTGAAGATTCATCTGAACAGAAAAAGACTATATTGTATATAAGAGAGTCTGAAGTGCCATCTCTAAGCTTTTGCTTTGTGATTCAGCAGATGTTTGAGATGCTATAAGATGGGAGCATGTATACACACATGCACACGCTGAGGACACACAGACAGGTTTGATTGATGGGAAGTATGAGCTGTGAAACTGTGCGATTAGGAGGCTTTTTTCTCCCCAGTTCACAAGAGGACAATTGTTGAAGAATGGACCGGCTTGCTTTGCTACCAGTCCATAAAACCTGACCATAAAAGTAGTTTGTGTGTGTGTGTGTGTGTGTGTGTGTGTTGTGTTTGTGTGTGTTAGAGAAAAGAGAGAGAGGTGGAGGAGTGGGCACAGACAGACAGTGCTTAAAACAAACAAACAGGCAGGCAAAAGAAAAAAAAAATCAGACAAATTGACAAAGAGAGACACAAAGAAAGAGGAAGTAGATAACAAAGAGAGTGAGAACCATCACCTCAGCCCTGTCATGTTTTAGCAGTTTTAATCACCTAAACTGAGGTTGCTTCCTCTGTAAAAACTCCACATTGTTAACACTGACCTGCATGAACTCGTGAAAATAATTCTCTCTTTCTTTCTTTTCTTTTTTTTTTTTTGCAAAAAGGACATGTGTAATTTACGATCACCACCCTGGCTTATCAGCTCGGGTATTTTGATTTACAGCTTGGTTCTCTCTCATTAATTTTGATGTATGGATTTGGACAGTACATTTTATGAAAAGGGCAGCCGCTAGAGTGGAGCCCTGGCTTGGTAAAAAGAAGTGTAATTAAGATCAGCAGACAGGGAGAGAGAGAAAGAGAGAAGTGTAGATCAATAGATGCAGACAGTGGACCCACTGTTTTTTTCCCTTCGAGTATTGACGTGCTCAGTCAATTACATTTAGAGAGAGGAGAGAGGAGAAGAGATGGGGATGTGGGAGGCTATGTGTTCAAAAATGCATGTTCGGAGATTGGGCGTGCGTGTTATATATTGAAGAGGTCTACTTTGGTATTTGTATCAGTCAGTAGGTGCAAACAGCTAACACATATCAGCCATGAAAATGTGGTTCTTTAATATTCATAATAATATACAATCAACAACAGCGGAACAGCCACATGCACGGCTGTTTTTGGACGACCAGTCGCTCCCAGTCTTTTATGTACCATGTAGCAGACACAACTAAATAATTGTTTCCTCCCCTTGCTGGTTAAAATCACACCACTACAGCCAAATAATGAGGCCCTTTTTCTTTTGTGCTTGAATTTGACTTGCATGATGGGTATTGTAGGAAGAGAGGGCTTCCAGCTGTTGTCAGTTAGTGTCACAGACAAACAGGGAGATGGGACAATAGGACGACGGCCGGTCGCTCCATCTGATTGTCTTGTTGTCAAACCAACAGCAGGTGCCTCAAATGATAAACGCAGAGTGTCAATTATTTCAAGGGAGGGCCATTTTAGAAATTGGTTCAAAGAGAAAGAGGGAGAGTGGCAGAAGGGACAGTGGGGGTTACATAAAAAAAAAGGAAGGACCTGGTCCTTTTCCCCAAATAGGGCCAAGTAAAAGCTCCATTTTGTTTAACTTCTAGTTCATTCTCTCCACATAATTTCAATTCCTATACGTGACCGCTCACTGCAGTCCAACTTTAAAGGGCCTGATTCATTGCTATCCACTGTCTTTGAGTTTGTTTGCTCAAAGACAAAACAGAACAAACCACAGTCCGTTTAATTTTTTTTTTTAAAAAAGTTCATTTCATGGCAGTTGTATCCACCCCCAAATTAAGTATTACACTTAAATCCATCTCACCCATTGCTGTTTCTCTCAAAGGGGAAGCAATACTGAGAACTGAACCAGTAAAATAAACCACATAGCA
>JAMQGT020003903.1:0-88394 GCA_024447675.2 Pterophyllum scalare
TTTCAGAAACATCACCCACGGCCATTACTGCCACATTAGGTGGTGGTTGTCTGTGATATACCTTTACATCCTGGAAGGAGACCGGCTCCTGCCCGTGCAGCTTAATCTGCTCCTGAATGGCCTGGAGAACAAGAAAAACTTGCTGAATAAATGATCAAGAAGAACGGCTGGATAAAACCATGTTGGTGAATTTGTGCCTTTGATCCTGCACCAGCTGCTGTGTGACGTGTGTAGCTGATACCCTGAAGAAGTAGTTGAGGGAAAAGACATTGAGATGTCCTTGATTCTCCATGTCCAAAAGTTTAAAGATGTACTGTAAAGCTGCCGGCTCCTTCCTGTTCTCCAGGGCCAGAACAAAGTCTAAATAGGTCTTATAGTCCTGGAAAAGAGAAGGAGAAACACACAAGTGGGACAAATATTCAAATATTTCAACCATACAACTGACTTGTGAAGTTTTGCCCACTGGCATGTTGGATTTTGGAGCCAGAAATTACATTAACAATACTTCACAAAGGAACCAACACCACAAACATGGCGAGGAGGTCCAGTTCAGTGATGAACTGACAAAATGAGAACAGAGTAAAAACAGTGGTTCAGATGCTCTCCAAGTGTTTTTAATATGAAACAGTTTTACATAAAATCATTATTATGACATCTTTAACTTCCAGCAGACAACTCAGAACCTCTTTACTTTTACATGGGCTGAAAAGCCACCTAAGCCATGTATTTTTATTGAGACCAGTGGAGGGAAACGTCTCCTTTAAGCAGCGCAGTGGTGGGCAGTAGAGTAGATTTACAGCAACAGAGGGTGTTGCTTAATTCTGACCCTATAATTCTCAGTGTGCATAATGTGTGTCAGCTGGCTGAGGTCGTCACACTGAGTTCACTTAGCAGCTGAAGATTAAATCTATTTGCTCGAAGATGCAGCAGAAAACCCTCACAGTCCCCAGCGCTCACCAACAAAAACGTCCCTACCACAGTTGTCAGTACTCGATCGGTTAATGTTATGGACTGTACCATTTCTCCCTCATATGTGAGGCACTCTTGAAACACTCTGTCCAAAAACACTGAGGTGAGAGTGGCCGTGCCATAACGCGAAAGCTCCTCTTTGCTCAGCATGCCGTTGTGGTCCTTATCCAGGTTCAGGTACTGGCCTGCATGGTTAAAAAAAAAATACAGATGTAAGCAATAGCACAGGTGATTGATAACACAGACACAGAGAGCATTATATAACTAATCCAAAGCTAATGGAAGCCTTTCATGAGCATTTCCTCGAGAGGAGAATACCAATATCACTGGTATTTTCCTGCTGTGCAGATGTGTACAGATGTTTCCTCACCATAGACCCGGAGAGCCGATGGGGCTGAGAACCAATTGGACTCCTGACTTTCTTTAGACAACTCCTCATCTCTCAGCTGGGAACAGAGAAAGGAGAAGAAGGATGACATCAATAAGAGAAAGATTTGCTTAGGATCAGGTGTGCCATGAAAAACAGGACTGAGGAATAAGAAAAAAAAACTGCACTGATTTACATGAAATAATGAAAAAACTGAATATCCTTCTGGGAGACTAACAAAATATATTCCCATATTTCTTTTTTAAAAATCCTGGTTTGGCATCCTAATAAACTTTCAATAATGCAATCGACCCCCAGTGATGAATAAAACAAACAAACAAAAGCATACCTCCAACAGGTCATCCAGAAAACTGCAGGCCAAGATGTCTTGGATTTTAATCTTTCCTGCAAAAATTTGAGAAATTTTAAAAACACTTGCACATTAAAGCCACAAATATTATGCGTGATAACCAACATCTGCCTTTTCTAAACTTTTCAACAACGTGAACATCGTCTGCAAACTGGAAAAAATAGAAAATGAGCTCCAAAAAGATGCATTTTTTTTCACCTCTCTCTCGCCTCTTAAAATTGTTATTTAATATGCAAAGTTGCAGTCAGCCAAAGTCCTTACAGTGATCACCAAAGCCCAGTTCCAGAAATCAGAATAAACAAACTAACTTTAAACTCTGAACAGATTGGCATCAGAAAAGCTGGTCAGTTAGGCCAATCGGCACTGAGTATGTTCACCCTAAGGTTAAGCACATTCATGGACAATCTGGTTCATGCACGATGCTCAATAATCTTCGAGATTCAAAGTAGGATTCCGTCTCACCTGTTCGGAGGGGGTCGAGGAAGAAGAAGAACTTGCGGACAGCGGTGCAAACATAGAAAGAGTAGAAGGACTTCTCCAAGCCGTCCAGCTGAGGCAGAGTGGGGATCAGCTCCAGGATGTAGTTCTCCAGATCCTACACAGAATGAGAAGTGTCACCATTTTGCTGCTTTTGGGTTTTCACTGGGGATAAAACTTGTTTTATTTATTTTTTTTAATCGCTTGAGCTAAACTTACAGACTCTCTGAGGTATCCCTGTCCTGCCACATCGTACAGACTTAGGCCTATCCGGGTCTGATGCAGCCACACTAGATGTAGATGTGAAAGAACAGAAAAGGGGTACACAAGGATAAGTCAGAACTTTGATCTTTCTAATTTACAAGATTTTTCCAGTATTCTTTAACTCTAACAACATCATAAGTATAGAAGACATCCACAGGAATTTTTCAAGGCTGAAAGATAGTCACCATCTAATGCCAAGATCTTAGTTTTTCCAGCAACTTTAAGCATTAAGATCTTGGGATATGCCATAGTTTCAATAGCAAAACTGTGCCAAATTAATGTATATGGTGTAGAGTAACAGAAATGATGACTGGTACCCCGGATGTTTGATCAAAGTTACTGGAGAAATCTTTAAAAAAAAAAAAAGTGACATTTTTAGTGCACCCCCATGTCAGATAGGTAGTTGGTGAAAAGAAGTTGTATATAGCAGGCTCATCTTTTAGCCATGATTCTGACACACACACCAGCTGCAAAAAACAAAACTGTACAGAAAACAAAAAGTCAATGTAAAATAAAACAGGGAAAACAATCAGAAAATACAATGTTATTGTAACTTTGATTAGAACTCGTCTGGACCAACGCATTAACAGATCAGAAGGAATGTAACGCAGTCTGCAAGAGAATGTAAAAGGTTCTGTGAGGGGACACAAAAGTAGTATTTTAAAAATAATAATTCATTGGGATTGTTTAGGGGGCTCAGTGGAGGCACGGCAGAAGAAAAAAGACAAATGAAGGTTCAGACCTTTCCTCATGACGTAATTGAAGAACTGCATGATGGAGATCCGGCCGTAAGGGTCGTTGTGCAGCAGCTTGGCGTAAACTCTGGCTGTGAAGAATTTTCTGAAAGAAAGAAGAGAAAAAGATTTTAAAAATATTTACATATTAATGACCTCATGTCAAAATCCAGTTTCTCTTAACCGAATCTTTCTGCTTCTTGCTCTGAGCGAGATCACATCAAAGGTCACTCTTCTTTTGCACAGAATCGACTGATTAAATGACACCTACTCCAATCACAGGAACAGGTGATAAAGGCTAAAATATAACATCAAAAGGCAACACTGGTGCTCCATATAAGGCAAGAGAAAAATAATCCTGAATATGTTTAATTTACTCATCCAATTAAGGAGCCTCTTGAGAGTACTGTGTTGTTATTTTTAGTCACTACCTACCTCCCCGAGTTGGGGGAGTGGGTAATTTGCACACCTGCTGCCCCCCTTGGATGTGGTAGCCATTTCTCAGGCTTCCTCTACAGAATTGAACTCTGATTCTCCATTACCCGTTAACACCATAGTAGGCACATAAGGTAGCATCAAAAGTTGACTGGGCAAACAATGAAGATGCAGGCACTACAGAGGGCGAGTAATCAGCTCAAGGTTATCTAGAGTCACCAAAGTGGCCGGGGCACCTGCACTAGTTTTGGGTCTGATAAATGCGCCCATACCTGTAGGCTCAGTGCTCGCAATCAAAGGAACCATAACTGCATGTATTTAGACCTCTATGGCTTAATCTTGACACAAGCACAGGCTACCGGCAGAACCAACCACACAGTTTCTTGGGCAACACCCAGATGAGACACTTGCGTTGGGGGCTACTGGGCCCTCAAGCCCAGATGGGTCTGACAAGGGCGAGCCTTTTAGACGCAGCCTTCTGGACCAGCCCAAGCGCCTGCGATTGGGGTGATATATGGACCCGATTGTGGGAGGGTTTGTCAGAAGGCCCCTGTCAGCTGCACAGGAGCAGAGTGGACTGCCTCCCTGCAATGGAGTTGTAAGACAGCTAGGACTCCACTTGGGGCAGCAATTCTTCCCTGACCTGGAGTGGGCACTCCACCCTTTTCTGGCTGAGAACCATGGCCTCAGATTTAGAGGTGCTAATTCTCATACCTGCCTCTTCACACTTGGTTGCGAACCACTGAAGTGCAACCTGGAGGCCAACACCTGAAAACAACAGGACCACATAATCCGGAAAAGGCAGAGATGAGATTCTGAGGTCACCAAGGCGGAAACCTTCCACCACTTGGCTGCACCTAGAAATTACACCTATAAAAATTATGAACAGAATTGGTGACAAAGGGCAGCCCTGGTGGAGGGTGGACACTTGTTGGTGGTCAGATCAAAGTGAAATTCTTTTTACTGATTTAATAAAAAATGTATTTAGACTGATCAGTTTGCTAATCTGTGTTCTGTTAGCTGGAATTCGAGCAGTGTAAAACAGACTTGGCTGCAAGCACTTGTTCTCACTCACTTGCACTTGGTCCCGGCCTTCTCCCCCACCTGCAGGTAGGCTTCATAGTTAATCATGGCCTCCTCTCCGCTCAGTGGAGGCACCTGGTGCTTATCAAGCAGAAACCACAAATTCTACAGGAAGATAAGACAAAATAAAAGCACAACACATAAAAACACATAGTTCGTGTTGCTCTATGTGCAGAAGAAGCGATGATATATTTGCGTGCATTTTACCTGCAGTTCCTCATTATCGAGCAGCTCTCTGCTCTTCCTCTGGAGGAAGACTGCTCTGGATTCCTCTCTTAGTTTCTGAAGCAATACTTCATCTTCTGCTGGTAGCTGCAGAATAAAATATAATCACCTTCACTTAAGTTATCACCTCTCCAATATTGTACCATACCATTCAGGTGACTATGCACAAGTTAAATGATCGTACAGTAGCTATCATAATCATCATCCCCCCTCTTATTGTGGCTTCTGCAACCTTCTTTTTGGTTTTATTGTATTCTGACAAATGGGGTCTGAAATTTATTAAGAGCTACTTTAGCTCTATTATCTTTCGGTTACGATGTGTTAGAAAAGTAGAGAAATGATGAGGTTACTTCTGTGTTTTCTTCTTAAGTAGATTTTAGCACTACTTTAGGTTCAGACAGAGATGCTGAAATGTTCCTGTAGTTCATGATGCATCTTTGAGGTGCAATATTTAGATTACAGGTAAATTCAAAATCTGCATTTCGCTGCTTTGGTTTCTCATAAAATTGTGCTGGAGACAGTTCACCTCAAAACCTTAACCCATTTTCACACAGTAGTAAAGTCCTGAATTTTTTTTGGTAGTTCCCAGTCAGAAGGACAGTTAATATCACATCACTCCAATCCCCACTTCTCTACAGGCTTCCTGTCTATTTTAGCAAAAATGTTGACCCATTTCTCTACCTTTCTCTACCCTCCTCAGATGGGTCCTCCTGGCTTTTTGAAGTCAAGGCTTAAATCTAAACGGAACAAAATGAGCAACCTCCTCATTTAATAGATTTGCTTTTATCTGGCATTGTCATTTTATTGCATTTTAGTCACCTCTTATAATTTTTTATAATTGTTTTTGGCCCTTTTGGTTTTAATTGTCTTCCAAAGCTCTCTGTATAGTCTGTTTTTTAAATGACCAATATTATTATATCACTGTACAGAATAAAGTACAGATTTACCCATTTCACACTCTTCATGGCAGAATTGGTAGAGTTAAATATATTGGTCGGTTTCCTGATATGGAAACGGCTTTTTCCAGATGACGATCATGACTGCTAAGGAGAAGTTTACAAGTTTTGGCCTTGTCAAGTTAGAAGATACTGTAGTACATTCAGCACCGCTTACTGAAATATTAGGTGAGTTATGTAAACTTCTGACCACAGCTGTATGGGAGCTGAAACGTTTGCGTCTGGTTGGCGGACGTAGACAGCAGAGACAAAACAGTTCCTAACTGAAAATGCTCACAACGAGGTTTGTGGGCTTCTCTAAAGAGACGCTAACTTGCTCATATATATTATTACTGAACTGATCCGATACCCTGTAGTAGAACCGTGGGATAGTCCTGTAGGAGTTTCCGCTGTCGCTTCCGCCCTTCCACTCGCTGTAATATTTGGAAAACAGCTCCGTTTCTTCTGCTTTCTTTTCCTCTTCGCTCTTCTCGTCTTTGCCGGAAAAAAAACAAAACAACTAAAATATTAAATATGTGGCAAATTTTAAAATTAGATTCTTCCATTCCGATTATAGTTCAATAGCGTAAATTCAAGTTAGCCAGCTAACACAGTTTACATTGTTTTACCTCTTTTGGAGTTTGCTAACCTTCTTTTCAGAATATCCACCCAGTGAGGCCGCTGTTCTGTGGCCATTTCTGCTCCGGAGACAATCAATCTAACAACAAGATTTATTCTTTTTTTTACCACAAATGTCCACTTAAAGGGGGAAAAAAATAGCCGAGCTACCCAAACATCATCAAACGCCTGTAAACGGACCTGTGCTTCCGGTCGGAGCTTTCAAATTAAAAGAATGACGAGAAAGAAGGGAAAATGAATGTTGCACACAAGTTATTAAAATGATAAATTAAAAAACAAAACAAAAAGAGCAGTCTTTCTCAATAGTCCATAAGCATTTATTTAAGCCATAATAAGTTTTCATTACCTTCCTTATCTTCTCTTATGGCGCTACTATTTAAACTGAGTCATAAAAAAATAGGTTTGGAGTGCATTTTTTATTCTTTCATTAGTAATATTTTACAGTTTTGTTATACTTTGATATATAATATAATAGAAGTATATATGATATATTAAAACGCAATATAAAGATAATGAGAGGTATGTTTGGAAGAGAAGAGGAATGAAAGTCAGTAGAGGCAAGACCGAATGCATGTGTGTGAATGAGAGGTAGGACGGTGTAACAGTGATGCTGCAAGGAGCAGAGGTAGTGAAGGTGGATGAGTTTAAATACCTGGAGTCAGCTATCTAAAGCAACAGAGAGTGCACAAGAAAACTGACGAAGAGAGTGCAGGCAGGATGGAGCACAAGGGGGTAATTTGTGCTGAAGCTGAAGATGTTAAGAATTTTATTGGGAGTGACCAGAATGGATAAGAATGGAAATATTTATAGAATGAGCAGTTTGGAGACAAAGAGATGAGAGGCTAAGATGGTTTGGACATGTGCAGAGGAGGGATAGTGGATATGTTGGACAAATGATGTTGAAAACGGAGTTGCCAGGCAGGAGGATAAAGAGGAAGACCACAGAGAAGATTCATGGATGTAGTGAAGAGGACATGTTGGTGTGACAGAGGAGGATAGAAGGGATAGATGGAGGAAGATGATCTGATGTGACGACTCCTAAAGAGCAGCTGAAAAAAGAAGAAGAAATATAATATAATATAAGAGTGTATAATGCAAGTTATTTTGAGAAATCATTCATATTTTTTGTATTTTTAGTGTGATCTTACTGTTTTAGTCTGTATTACTATTACTAAGCAGATGAATTGGATTTGATTTGTTTGAAAAGTCCAATATAAATGAAGCACTGACTTTTATCTGTGATTAAATAAAGCATATATTAAGTATATAGTTTAGAGGACAGTGACAGTCACAGGAGATGAACCAACTTCTTGCCAGGTCATGTTTGTAAATGAGAACTAGTTCTCAAACATTTTTACCTGGTAAAATAAAGTTGTTTTTTTTAAAAAAAAACTTACTATTATAATAAAAATGAACGATTTAACTTACATCAGCTCCTAGACAGAGTGCAGTCATCACAAGGACAAAAGCAGCAGGACAAAGTTTACACGGTTTACCTGTATATCTGATCATACTAAATGCTGTATGAAATTATTCTGATAAGGATTACTCCTTTATTTTGAAAAACTAGACAACTTCACAAACGACGTTGTCTAACGTTGATTACGTCAGGCTGCGCGACTCCAGGCATTCCTTCTTGCCGGTGTGTTTTGTAGGTGAAAATAACCCGAATGAGTCACTCAGGTGGGACACTGAGGCGATCTGTGAGGCACATTTATAGTTCTGTAATTATGAAGATTTGTAAAGGAAACGAGAGCGTCAGAGAGGCTTTAAATGACGCGTAGAAACAGGACGGTGAGCTTCTGGTGTCATTCTGCAGCCTCTCAACATGTGTCAGCTGTGTGCTTAGTTTGTGTGAGGAATAGAAGTTTGAATCCAAACAAGGATTACAGCTGATGTGGTCATAAATCATTCACTGTAGTCATCCAAACATGGGCTCTACCTTTATACTGAAAGCCAGAACATGTCTCAAGTCTTCACAGCTACTTCTCCACCAAGGAAGTCCAGCTTTCTCCACCTTAAAGCCTCCCCAGGCTCGCTCTCTGTGCATCAGAGACCTCAGCCTCACCCTGGGTGTCAGACAGACACACAGGAGCAGCAGTGGACAGACTGAAGGACAAAGTGGGGTTAAAAATGCCATCACCAGACGGGGTGAAGATGATGGTGCAGTGAATGGAAGACGAGATAAGAGGTCTGCTCCTTGGCAGAGGCCTTTCATTGCCAAATCTGTGTTTGCTGCCGGAACGGCAAAGAGGACGGCAGAAATGCTGAGGAGGAAGGCACCTCTGGTCTGTGAGGATGAGGAGGAGCCTGAATGGAGGACAGCCAGGGGAGCAGGTGAGACAAACAGACAACCATCAGATTAACTTCAGACTGATTTAACCATCTAAGATCTCACAAGGTGTGCATGGAAGTGTGTTTGAATGATAGTTTGGGTGTTTTACAGGAAGGCTGCAGCCTCCTGAGCGGCCACTCCCTCCCGCTGAGTGGAAGAAGGTAAAGGAGTCTCGGGGAAATCCGCCTCGCTTTGAAATCCAAATGATGAATGTGCTCTTCACCTCTGGGGCTGAGCTGGATGTTGCCAAGTAAGCAGAGGACAAGAGTGTCTCTTATTTTTGTCCAAATGAGGATTAAGTGCGATATTTTGTTTAGCCCTAGGGTGTTTAACAAGACAATGACTCTGGATGGTTCAGCTTGGCCTCCAGTGAAACTGTGAGGAACCTCTGAGACATTTTAGATCAGGGTGGATCAGGCTTTGTTCTAAAAACTTTCTTTGAAGCCTTCATTTGACCAGAATGCTGCAGCAATGACTAGAAATAGATTTACTTGTCTTCATTGGCTCCCTATTGAATCCAGAATTTCATTTAAAATCCTTGTCTTTAGGTCGTTGCTGACTTTTGTAGCCACAGAAACCGGCACACTACCCTACGAGCTGTTACTGCGATACCTGACGCTGTGTGTGAGTGGCAGCCACGACGATGAGGTGTTTGACGTCTATGACATCATGCAGGGAAGCTTCCCTTCTCTGGACACAGGAGCTTCCAGTCTTTTTATTAAAGCCTTCAGCCGGACAGTGAGGTGGAGGGAGGCGCTCAGCCTCCTGTATGAGCTTAAGAAGGTGAGCAGCTTTTTTGAAAAGAAAATTAAACTCATAAAAGTATTTCAGTCAGAACACCCACATTTGAAGTTATTGATTTATTACAGCAGCAGAATGCTGTTAAGATTTGGTGACTAGGCTCAGAATAAAGGAGGGTGCTTAGGGGGTAGGCTGAGATGGAGGCAGACAATCGACTGTGGCGACCCCTAAAGGGAGCAGCTGAAAGAAGATCTGCACAAAAATCTGCTATTAATTAATTTGTTTTAGGTGTATTTCTCAAAAACCAAAACAGAATTTTAGCTATTAAACAAAAGTACTTTTTTTTGTCACATCTGTGATTTAATTATTTGGTACAAAGTAAAAAGGGTGACCTAGAGGATGTCCTCCAGGTGTGGTGATTCCGTCATTTTTGCTGACCAGTACTCACTTGAGAGATGGTAGTTTTAGACCGTATCTCTGAGAAGTTCCAGTTTGTTTTCAAATCATGGCATAGCACAGAAGCAGCCCTTTTAAGTGTTTTTAATGACCTGCTTTTGACTGTTGATTCTGGTAATTCTGCTTTCTTCAGGGTCCCAGACCATTGATCATGGATTCACCACAGATCATAGCATTCTTCTGTCACATCTTGAAGTGTGTGTGTGTGTGTGGGTATTAAAACTTCAGCCCTTAAATGGTCTATTTAGGCTAGTACTCATCATCTGGGTCCCCACTTAGTTGTGGGGTACCTCAGGGTTCTATATTGGGTTCCATTCTCCTGTATTTAAATATGCTTCTCTTGGGGTCCATTTTTAAAAAGCACAAAGCATCCTTTCATTGCTTTGCAGATGATCTGCAGATGTAGCTACCTGTACAAACCAAACAGCTATGTTTCTATTCAGGCTCTGTTGAACTGACTTAGAGATGTTCAGTCATCATGGGTGGAGATAAACTTCCCCAACCCGAACAAAGCCACTTATTTTATTTGGGCAACCCAACTTTTTAGATGGGCACAACCGCACCATCAGTCTTTTAGCTTCTTACTGTCATGCGGTTGCAAGGAACCTTGTGATTTTTGACTCTACTTTTAAATTTGATTAGCTGTATTGTTAAGATTAGCTGCTTTTCAATTAAGGCTCCTTTGTAAGGCAAAGGTCTACCTCCCTCCATGTGACTTTGAGAGAGCAATTTACGCCTTTATTATTTCTCGATTAGACTATTGTGATTCTTTGGCCTTAATCAGTTGTTGCTTTGTTGCCTGCAGGCTGTACAAAATGCAGCAGCTGGTCTTCTGGCAGCCATGATAGCAGCATACTGACCTGCCTACGCTGGCTTCCAGTCTATCTCAGGATCAAGCTCAGAATTTTATTACTTGTTTTTAAGAGTCTCAAGGGTTTGGCGCCACCCTACTTAACTGAACTTTTATATAAAGAGCCTTTTCGGTGGGGGCTCCTAATCTTTGGTTCAATCTTCTCTTTCACATAAAAGCTGCCCGGTCACTCATCTATTTAAAAACCTACTTATTCACGCTGGCTTTCAGTTCTAGTTGAGCAGGATATCCTGGCTGTTTTTGACTGTGCAGCCACAGTCTTATTGTATTATTTTTTTTATTAGATGATTTTATTTTTAATCACAGTCTTCTTTTTTTGTGCATTTTAGTGTATATCGTTGATTTATTGATTGTTATTTATATGTATTTTGTATTGCCTATATAGCACTTCGGTCAACTGAGGTAGTTTGCAGGTGAAACATGCTCTCACACTTTGCTCCTTCATCAGTCAATTCAATCATCATCTGATTTTATTGTCTAACAGGTCTTTATCCCATCACCACGCAACTATGGTGACGTCATTGCAGCAGCAGTGCTGCATGGGGAAACAAGCATTGCCTGGGCTCTTTATGATGAGTTAGTCGAAAATGGACTAAGTCCTTATCAGGAGACATGGGAAGTTCTGTTTAAAGGGGCAAGGAAAGAGGAAGGAGGAGAAGGAACAATGGCCATGTCACAGGCTGAACAGCAGGAGAGGCTCATGGGAATTCTGCTGCACATGAGAAATAACCAGATCTACCCCCAGCAGAGCCTCGCCAGCAGCATCAAGAGCTGGTTTGAGAGGTAGGAATGTGATAGAGGTACACATGCTTGTGAAAATAAAAAAAAAATAAAAAATTTAAGACTATGAGAAGACGTTAAGAATTTGGTTCCTAAATTCTGCTCTGAAAAGTTTCTTTTGCATCAAACATCCAGCACCATTTAGGTGATTTAGGTTTTCGCTCTTTGTTCTTCTACATTTCATTGCAAAGTGACATTTGTATTGAAGACAAACCTCATCATATTGAACATAATCACTCATCACTCTAATATTTCCGTCTACTCCTTCCCGACTTCAGCCTAACAGGACAGGAATGGACAGGAAGCTGGATGACCGCCACCCCAAAGTAATGAAACTGCTTTTGGAATCAGCCTGAAGTATATATATGTACCTCCCTTATGATAGTGTGTGTCATTTATGTGTGTGTGTGTGTTCGTTCAGGGGAGTGTGTAGGAGTTGTGGATCAGAGCTGGAGTCCATCCAGCTGACTGCTGAGGAATACCAGCAGCTGAAAGACAGAGTGATGGCCGACATCATTCAGGGGCAAGATGTTTTCAACAAGACCACTCCAGAGGTAAACGCACATGTACACATAGGGACCTTAAACTTTCATTTATCATTGTTTATTTTGAAAAGTATCTGGTTGTCGAGGTTGTGCAGTCCCTCTTAAAGAGGAGCACCCGGTTGCCCTACCTGTCGCAGGAAACAGATGGAAGATGAAGGCTGTAAAATGAACCTCGTTAATGGAATGTGTGGACATTTTTACCTAAATAAGCATCCTGCAGTCATAGTTTTTGCCTTTCTTAAAAGCAGTGTGGTCATTAAATGTCCTCCTTTAAAATGCAGTAACTGACTGCGAGTATTCACTTATTGTAACTTGAAGATGCACAAACATATTGTTTGTCAACCTTAATATTAGCCTAAATATTTTTTCGTAAGGCTTAAAAATGTTGTCTCTTTTTTCCTTTCTCCTCTTCTTCTTCCCCTCCTCCTCCTCCTCCTTGTTCTTTTCCTCTCCTCTCAGGCACTTTGCTTTGTTTTTCTTTCTTTTTTTTAAACTACCCCCCCTTTTTCTTCCTGTCTTAGTTTTTCTAAGTAGAAAACAAAAATATTACTGTGATACACAAAATTTGTGTTTGTGTCTGTGCTGAAAGTCCTTATCTATATCAGATATTGTGATGCTGTGGTGTTGCTTAGCAATGGCCAAAATTACTTCTTTTTTTTTTTTTGGGCCCATATGCCAAAAGGCATAAGGGTCACCTGCTCAACCCACTGAGCTCTACCAGTGCCCGTTCAGTTCCATACTTAGTGTAAATGTAATTCTTGACCCGTTCATTTACTGTTGGTCAAAGTAATTTTGCACACCACTGACAGCACTGTTAACTATGTGCATTAGCCCCGTGGTTCTCTTCTAGGCCACAAAGATCCATAATAACATTAACATCAGTTTATTAAATGCATAATTAGACTTGAATGCAGTAGGTGTCCAAACAGCTCATACTAGAAAAAAATCATTTTGTCTACATCACAAACAGCATGCACAGATTATTTACTTATATTTGAGTCTATTGACTTTAGTAATTACTTTGCACTTGCAGTCTATTAAATTTAAACACCAGGCATGTGAATCTTTTGAATAATGATTAAAACACTGTGTTAACTTCATGAAAATTCAGAACATTGCCATGTACAATCAGAAAAAAAAAGTTCTTCCAAATTAAAATATTGACAGTAGACTTTCATGGTGCACTAGCTTTTCCAGCTGTTTCTTGCTACTTCTGCTAGATGGTGTCATTGTTACACTGGTTTGCATATCAGGCCAGCAGAGTCTGTGCTGCTCTCACAGCTGCTTTCATTCTTTAGATGAAGGAATAGATCTGCTTTTCCTAAGTTTTAGGTGCAGTGAGGCAGTGTCTGTTCTTATAATTCAGAGACTTTATTGATTTATTTATCTAAGCTGGGATGTATGACTCAGATTTTTAATAATTTGATAAGGAGGATACGGCCCTGTTGTCACTGGCATCCTTTGTGGTTTTCTGGGCTTTGCAGTCTGTTTTTAAAAAAAAATGGGATAATACTATCAGCTGGCATAGAGACACAGCCAGTCATCCAGAAGCTCTAGTTCCCATTCCTGATTTCTAGATAAGAATTACATTAAATTATGTGAAAAGTCACAGCAGTATGCTGGGTTTTATGCTTTAAATGTGGCTAAAATCAGACTCCAGACAATAACAAATACATCACAAGGGCCAAAATGCTGCACAGAAGCAAATACAGGCCACTAAAGTCAGTGTTTACAGTTTGATTAATAAGTTAATAAGCAGGAGAAGCCAATTAATTAATAGGGACAAGGATAAAGAGTCAGATTTGACAATGGCAGCTGCTTTTGCACAGAGGTGCATGCATGCATGCGTGTGTGCGTGATTGGGTTAGCTCTTTCAATCTAAACAATCTAAACTAAACTAAAGCACAAACACAATAACCCAGGTTATTTTGTACCTGTGTTCAGATGTCTTATGTGAATGAACTCATTTATTGGTTTTATAAATCCAATTTTCTCTGGTTTCCTGTGTTAGCTGTCTCAGCAGTAAATTACAAAACAGCATAGCATTTTTTTCCCACTCGGCCACCGTGCTGGTAAATAAGACTGGCTGACAAAAAAAAATACTCCTTAATGAGTATTCCTCTGAAAATGGTCAGGTACAAGGACTGGATGAAAATTAGTGAAAAAGCAGAAAATGTCCAAAGAAAAACTTTGAAAGAGAACTATTGCTCAAGGTCACTTTAAAATTTTTTTAAGAAAGACTGGCTCCTCGAAGCAGAATATAAAGAAATGAGGAGTGACTTGAGATTTTTGCACAATATTCTGTTGGCCAGGTGAGGGACAGAACAGAAGTTGTAGGAGGTTGCATCTAAAAAAACAAAATCCCAAAAAACTAAAAAAAAAAATCCAAATTTTTTATTTGATGTAGGCTCATGTGAAAATGGCCCAAATTAGAACACAAAAGATCAGATTCCATGTGGTTTGTGCTGTTCACACTGACATGAATGAGTCACATGCAAGCCAGAAATGTATGTGGTCCACTTTTGGTTTTAAAGGAGATTATTTAAGTTGCAAACTGTGCAAAAGCTAAAGCATAAAAAGGCTGTAGGTTTTATTAGGGGGGCATTTGTAGTGGAGCAGACCAGTTTGCACACACTCTCTTTTACTATCAGGTCATGTTCATTGAATATGTGCAAAATGAGGATTTGGAGGATCTGGATTGGTCAAAAGATAGTCTTCCACTTTAATTTAGGGGAAGTTGGGAGGAAGATTTATATTTTTACACAGCCTGTTAGCTTAGATTGGCTTGTATGTTGTTTGATTAAGTTGAAAAAACACTGGAAAATAACTGATGTTGCACTTCAAAGCAAGATGATATAACTATTTAAAAATAGTCTTAATTTCCCCTCAGTTTTCACATGAACTAAACTAATAATGTGGTTTTGGTTTTTTTTTATAATCTTTAGAGGAGATAGGTGGAACTTGTTACCTGTTAAC
Source organism: Pterophyllum scalare (assembly GCA_024447675.2). Classification (NCBI taxonomy): domain Eukaryota; kingdom Metazoa; phylum Chordata; class Actinopteri; order Cichliformes; family Cichlidae; genus Pterophyllum; species Pterophyllum scalare. Next base: position 15,203 of record JAMQGT020003903.1, read on the forward strand.
AGAGCCTGCATGGACATTTCCCCGCTGTCTTTGTGCTTAGAGTTTCTTGGCAACTAAGTAAATGAGCCTGTTTCCCATGAATTTATTTGTTTAGGGGAAATGTTTATTTTGCTGCTTTGTGTGACAAGTTTTCCGTGAAACATGACATGAAAATAAGATCATTTACATGCTTTGAGCATGTAAATAATCAGCTATTCATGTCATGGTTTTATTTGATTGCAACTATGTAAGAGAGAGAACAGCAGATACACCACACACTTTTTAGGTTTTATAACCATCTCTTTTGTTGTGCATGCATATGTGCAGCATGCCACAGCTTTTCACTGGATTGGAATGTACTCCTTTTTTTAATAATGCAATTAAAATAAACATAAAAACAAGGTTATTTAAGAGAAACAGCAACACCAGCAATATGAAGTTAATAATGTGACATATTTAATTTATTAAAATAGGGCTTGCGTTGCACATGTTCCTGTATGTGCTTCTTTTTTTTCTTTTTTTTTTTGCCTGTCAGTTATAGTTGGTTCAATTAAGGGAATTTCCAGCATGTGGAGGGCGATGTGAAAGTGGCCCACAGCTACCTCCTGTTAAGCAGACAGACAGTTTAAATGGGCTTTTTTTAAAATTCCCCTTTCAATACTATTTATTTCAAGGGCAAACAGAGTGCTTCAGACAAGAGTTAAGCAACTCATGAAGAAAGGAAAGGGTGAGAGGAAAGGCATCAGTGCAAAGGGGAAGGAGTGCAGCACTTTCTCGCTGTCTGTGTATAGTGATAACTGCAGTTTTTGTACTACTTAAAAGTGTAGTGTGTTTTTTTTGTCCCAAAGACAAAAGAGAAATGAGGAGGCAACACAATCGCATGGCAGTTGCAACTGTTGCCTCACAGCAAGAAGATCATGGGTTCAAATCCACCATCTGATGTGAAATTAGTGGGGTTAGGTTAACTGGTGTACCCCACCTTTCTCCCTATGACAGCTAGGACAGGCTTTCAAAGTTAACAAAGTTAACCTGGTGAGATCAACACAGTAACTTATTCTGAATACATAACCTGGTCCAGAGCATGCATATATACATATATATATATATATATATATATATATATATATATATATATATATATATATATATATATGTTATCCTGTTATCCTGTTGAAAGCAGGTATCATAAAATGGGTAAACTCACGTCACAAAGGGATGGACTCGGGTAGGCTGTGCTGTTTAAATGATGCTCAGTTGATACTAAGGGGCCCAGATTGTGCTGAGAAAATATCCCCTACACCACCAGCAGCCTGAACAGTTGATACAAGGCAGATGGATCCATACTTTCATGTTGTTTATCACAAATTATGACTCTACCATCTGAATGTTGCAGCAGAAATGAAGACTCATCAGAGCAGGAAATGTTCTTCCAGTCCTCTATTGTCCAATTTTGGTGAACCCGTGCTAATTGTCGCCTCAGTTTCCTGTTCTTACCTGAGAAGAGTGACACCCGGTGTGCTCTTCTGCTGCTGTAGCTCATCTGCTTCAAGGTTCAATGTGTCGGCTGTAACGAGGCGTTATTTGATTTGCTGTTGCTTTCCTGTCAGCTTGAAGCAGCCTGGCTATTCTGGCCTCTGACCCCTGGCATCAACAAGGCATTTTCACCCAGAGAACTGCCACTCAGTGGATCTTTCCTCTTTTTCAGACCAGTCTCTGTAAACCACAGAGAAGGTTTTGTGGGAAAATCCAAGCAGATCAGCAGTTTCTAAAACCCTCAGACCAACAACCATTCAAAATCATTTAAATCACCTTTTTTCCCCCATTCTGGTGCTCAGTTTTAATTTCAACAGGCCTTGACCATATCTCCATGCCTGAATGTATTAGGTTGCTTCCATGTGATTGGCTGATTAGATATTTGTGTTAGCGAGCAGTTGAACAGGTATAAACTGGCTACTGAGCATTAGAGGTTAGAGACAATAAAATACAGTTTCTATCTTCCCCTTGCACCAGTTTTGATGAAATAAAGGCCCCAAAAAAATCTAAAACCAATTACATGTGTGGATGTGTGTATTGTGAGGATATGTGATGATGTATTCTGTCTATAGTAACCTTTAATATAATGTGAAACTGCAGTTTAGACTGTTTTATACAAAAGCAGGTTGTTTGCATCAGTGGAGCACTTTGAAATAAGTTACAGGGCCATGCTATCAGTGCCTCCTTTGTTGCTTTTTTTGGCACTTTCATGAAAAGTTTGGTCTGGACCTTTACTGCAGAGCCATGCTGTTGGACTATGCAGAATGTGGTTTGCTGAGATATGCACTCTACATAAGTGTAGATCTTTTAATCTGAAATATTTATTTGATGCATAAGTTTATGCAAAAGGTACACCCACATGAAAAGGGGGATGAGGGATGATGACAGGTGTTAAAAGTGAGATAAGTGAGATAAACTGAACTCAGCTGAAAGTTCTTTGAAGTTGTGTTTGAGCTGAAGTTGAGAGATTTAATTATTTACACATGACACGGCTCAGTGGTAATGTTGTCGGATAAGTTTACTGAACCCTATTGTGCGTTGTGTAATAATGGTGGTGCTTAAGTGATACTGTAAGCTAATGTATGCCTGCATGTGTCCGCAGCAGCACAGTGAGCTGGTTTCACATGTCAGCGCTGGAAAGTCCCTGGATAATTATGCTGGACTTTGTCTTTCTCTCTTTTTCTCCTCTCGTTCTCGGCCTCAGCTCTTCTTTTATTGCCTTTTTTCCCCTCAACCAAACATTTGCTGCAGAATGAATTGTGTGTATTCCTATTTAGGCAGTCTAAATAAATTAGAGCAGCACTAAGAGTGCAGTTTGTTTTTTTTTAATCATCAAGATCACATTTCCATCAGAGGAAGAACATTAAAACGAAAAAAAAACATGTCTACAGTCTCATTTTAATGTGTGTCCATGATACTGTGCATGCAGTCAAGATTCAAGTCCAGGGGAATTCACAGCAGCCTATTTCCATATTTCTGTTATCAAAAAGTGAAAGCACTAACAGGTTCCCATGCAGCTTCAGAGCAGCTTTCCTGTTATGGTACAAAGCAGTCTCAGAGTTTTTAAAATTATGACCAAAGTGATGCTCCCTGTTACAAGAATAAAATGTGGTCTGAAATTTATAAGAACTGCAAATTGAGCATTTCTATGTAGATGGAGCGTTTGTGATGTTGCCTTTGTGGACCATCCCCTGTGGTCTGCATGCTTGACGGTCAAAGGGCACAAAAAAAACTCAAAAATTACATTTTGGGGGTTATTGTGATGGTAAATGAAGAAGGCTGCAGATGTCTTTCAATTTCTGTGTAGTAAAGAGCTCACCAAGAGCTGACAATCACATTTGTCCTTTAAAAAGTGTCCCACAAGGTAAAAAACCAAACAAAACTTGATTATCCATTATTGATTGTAGACATTAATTGAATAAGTAATTCTTGTACTCGTGCTGCCAGCTGGCACTCTGCCATTTGCCTTCTGGGAAGACCAGGTTGATTTATTACTGGCAGGCCTGTGATCAGTTAGTGAGAAAATCAACCAACCATCAGATAAGCAAGCTCCCAGGTGGAGCTCAGATACTCTTTGACTCAGGAGCAAACTAACCCTCTTCAGACTTTTTCTGCAGATCTTTGTTTCCGATTGATCGTTTGATCAAGTGATACAGCACATTTTAAGTACTCGGCTGGTCAAATTATCAATCAGAAACCTGCAAAAATGAGCAAGCTTTTTGCTACATAACATAGTCTGTATATAAAAGATGGATGTAGCCACTCCATTGTTCTGTTGCTGTTTTGTTTTTGTTTTGATCGTGTTTGTAGAAGAGGTTGCCAGCTATCACCAGCAACCCTGCCATAAACTGTTTGGGTGCATCACACAGACATAGCTACCTGGTAATTAGTTTAAGATAATAAAATATGAGAAATAAAATACTCTTGGATAAGCTTTAAGTACAAATAACTGCACAGCAATCTATCATTAATTAATTTGTTTAATTAAAATAGTGACCATCAGTGTCAGCACCCACCTGTCACTCAAAACAGTCATGCCCATGATAAGGCATCACTTTAAGCCTTGATACAATTTAAATGGATGAGTTAGTCTTGAGTCATCCTTCATTTCTTTATATTTACTTAAGAAAATGGGAAATAGGTGCAGCAATTTATTGAAGCATGTGTATGAGGCAAAACTTGAGTTTGTACAATGCTAAGGAGCTTAAAAGTCAATATTTGGTCAGATCCATCTCTCAGGTCCTGTGTCAGGTCTTCTTTCTGAAGGATATGACAATCAGATAATTGATCTGCTGTAGTCCGCTTTCCTCAAAATTTTAAGGACACACTGGACACCACGCTGAGAGATGCACCTTGCAGGTGCAGAAACATTGGTCAAACTGTGTTATCTTTGGCATTTTTCATAGATTCAGCTAAAGAAATTGGAACAATTGCATTTTACACATACATACATAATATTTGAATGATTCATAGGTCAGTGTTAAATGGCTTAACAAACAAAAAAACATTCTTCTGAAATGGTCAGGTACAAAGACTGGACTGGAAATGAGGGAAAAAGCAGCCAGTGTCCAAAGAAAAACATTGAAAGGCCTTCAGAAAGCCTGGAGAACTATACATAAACGTCTGTGTCCTTGGAAGCAAAACATGAAGAAATAAGGGGTGACTCAAGACTTTTGCACAATACTGTATATAAATGTTCATCAGCTGTATATTTTTTATGACATTAGATACAGAAACAACAACTGTATTTTTTTTTTGTACCACACTGTAAATATGTTTATTTTAACATATTGAGGATGGACTCACTTTTAAAACCAGTCTGTAGGTCATTAGAAAAATTCCAGTTTTTGCCATTGGGGTCATGTTTTTCTTCTAAAGGGTGCAGCTTTGTGCCCAACAGTGTTTAGACAACTTGATATTTCTGACTGTCAGAAGCCAAAACAATGAGAATGTGTGTAAGCTGTTATTCATTCACTAGAAAGCTTCTTTCAGCCACTCCCTTATTCCTTGTTCTTATGTCACTGTGTAATTGGCTTTTGCACATACTTAAAATGTGCAAGTCAACAACTGGAGCCTATTCCTTCTTATTTTGGCTAACTAAAACACATGCTCTGTGGTTATACTGTAATTTTTTTAGTGTCCTTGAGCCATAGAGGAGGTGTGCTATGGTAAAACCCTGACAGTTTATCTTTGTATAGTAGATTAGTCTATTTTCAGCTTTGTCACATTTTCTTACCTTTGTGCAACACTTTATTTATAAATACTCCTCCACTGACTTTTATTTTCCTACATCTCTCTTTCTCTCTATATAAAATAACTCTCCTTTCTCTCTGTTTGTGTGTCTGTTTAGGAGCTGCAGCGGTTCAAGTTGTTTGTGAAGAGGAAGCCGGCCTTTGATGTGGTTGTTGATGGGCTTAATGTTGCAAATATCAACAAGGACAAAAGCAAGCAGTCGGAGACGGTGAGAATATACACTGGTGCACATGCATTAAAAACTGTGTGATGCAGATCTTGTTCACAGAGTCTGACTTGTGTGTAAGTTTGCTCCTTCTGCATGCACTCACATGGTTTTACAGTTTAGATTTTAGTGGTTTCGTCCTACATGCACATCTGTCCAACTCAGGGGCTTTTCTGCCAGTTATACAATGACTAAACCTTCAGTGTGTGTGTGTGTGTGTGTGTGTGTGTGTGTGTGTGTGTGTGTGTGTGTGTGTTTTTCTTCTTGAATTTGCACGTAGGAGAACATGTAAAACTGCCCAGTACCTGATTTTAACAGTGACTAGTCTACTTGTCAGTCTGCCTACATCTGTCTATCAGGATGTGCAAGTGTGCGACTGCTTATTCTGCCCCAATTTTCTCACATGTGTGGCTGAAAAACAAAAGAAAGTAGAGAATGATTAGCCTGTTTACTTATCTAGTCATCTACTTTGTGGGAAAGGTAAAAAACTTATGAAAATAAATGCAAAGTCATCAAAATTCACACCAGGGCATGCAATTCAAATGTACAAAGAAAATCAGAGCTGAAATATGTTTTTACCTGCTGAATTCATTATTCAGAGGATTGCACGTGTGCATACATGCTAGCAGCTCTGTGAGGCTGAGCTGGAAGAAGCTTTTAGACACAGTTTTGAGAAATATTGCAGACACTGAGGTAAAATAAACACTGGAAATATTGGAAAGTTCAGTTCTTCTTGGTTGCGTATTTGTGGACGACCAGGATTGTCAGTGTCGTCTTTGTCCATCTTTTCCCCGGCTGGATAGATCCTGCGATCTCCATACATGCATGCTTATATCGATGCTATTCTCTCAATGATAAATTGAAAACTGCGGCGAAAAAGTAGCCGTAAATGCACAGGAGGAATCTGTAGCACTAAACAGGCCAATCATAATAGTAGGTCAGCATCTCAGAATCAAATCAATCATCCAAGAGATAAGTGTCTGCGGCCGCAGCCATCAAAGGCGCCGCTGTTTCCATCAAAGCCGCCTCTACGCGGCGTGTAGTTGGGAGGGAGGGCCATATCAAGTTACAGTGTAGGTTTTCAGATAGGTCTGCAGTTACAGTGTACCTATGGTGTAGACTAGTTTTTTTTAAATTTTATTATTCTTGTTTTATTTTTGGGCAGCACAACATGGTGGTTAGCACTGTTGCCTCACAGCAAGTGCTACACCACCTTGCTGAGGCCTTTCTGTGTGGAGCTTTCATGTTCTCCCCGTGTCTGTGCAGATTCTCTCTGGGTACTCCGGCTTCCTCCCACATTCCAAAGACATGCAGTTAGTGGGGTTAGGTTAATTAAAAGCATATGCAAGACTAGTTACTTTTTAAATCGTTCCAGTGAAATCATAAAATGTGGCTTCATAGTTTTGTTTTTAGCATTTAAGCCAGTGCATTCCTTTTTTCTTGCAGACTGCTTCCCTGCATGCAGCCAAAGCTTGCTCAAACATGATTGGTCAGTGCTATTCAGCCTAGAAGTAGAAAGCTTCCAGTAACACAAGATCTTGCCCATTGGCTACTAGTTCTTTTAGGACCTACACGCCTTTTCTAACTGCCAGCTTTACCAGATGCAGAGAAAAACAAAAACAAAAAAAACCCTAAAACTTCTTGTACTCACGAGGGATCATCTGCTTGCATCCTAGACCAGATCCGGGCAGACATTTGAGTAATTATTATGTGTTCTGTTTTGAAAGTGAATATAAAGAAAGGTATGTATGTGTTGGTGTGTTTCAGTTGCTGGCGGTGGTGTTAGAGCTTGTCGAGCGTCAGGGCCTGACCGTCCTGGTGCTGGGAAGGAAACACATGCTGCGGCCCTCCAGATCCTGGGACAGACACAACATGAGCCTCATCCAGCAAAAGGCCCATTGTTTCTTTACTGACAACATGTGAGCGTCTGACGATTATGATAGTACAAAAAGAACAGCATGGAATATGTTCCATAGAACTGACAGGAAAACAGTACTGGGAAGGTTACAGATTAGTTACTCTGTAAAACTGTAATCAGTAACTATTTTTACTGCTTCAAAGACCTTCAGCAAGCACTGGGTGGTTAGTAGCCAGAATGAGCATCAGCACCTCCAAGTGTGAGGCTATTGTTCTCTTCCAGAGAATGGTGGATTACTCCCTCTAGGTTGGGGGAGAATTTGTTTCTCGGGTATCTCAGGATCTTTGTCCATGATGATGGGAAGGTGGATCATGAGGTGTGCTGGCAGATTGCAGGTATTATGTCAGATTGTCATGGTGAAAAGAGAGCTGATCCAGAAGGGAAATCTTTTGATTTCTCAGTTTTTTTGGCATCCTAACCATCATCTAAGGTTGATGTAGTGTTCCAAAGAATGAGGTTGGCAATTTTTTTTCTCTAAGGAAGTTTTGTCCTTTGGGTGACTATCAGCCTTAGAGATGGGATGAGAAGCTTGGACTGGTATTGCTGCTCCTTTGTGCTGATAGGAACCAGTTGAGTTAGTTTTGGCATTTAACTATGATACCGCCTCCAAGTCCCCCTTTGGAGGTTGACCTGGAATGCCCAACTGTGAGAAGGCCCAGACCTGGGAATGTCGCAGGAGGATCTAGAAACCATTGGGAAAACTATACAGTGAATAGACCACTGTATAGTCATTGTGTGGTAAAAAGTGATTCCCCCCACACACACACACACCTGTCAGTAATGTTGTTAGACTAATTTATACTTATCAGGCTGCATTACCTTCATTATAGGGCTCAAATGCGTTTTACAATTCCACACAGATTTTTGGTTAACAATGACTCTTATGATAGTAAAGGCTGAAGGAGTGATTTACATTAATTACCTCATTCAAAGCAAACAAAAAGCAACAACTCTGAATCCTGAAACCCATATTAGTCTGTTCTGCCTTGCTCAAATGAGTATGTTTGGATGCAACACCTTTGCCAAAGATTTTGAATAGTAGCTATAATTTATTTTTTCTCTGTAAATGTAAAATAGGTTCTCCTTTAGAGACAGGGTGAGGAGCTGGGTCACTCAGGAGGGGCTCTGAGTAGATTGACTACTACTCCTTATGGAAAAGATACAGTTGATGTGGTTCAGCATCTGACTAGGAGGCATCTGACTAGGATGCCTCCTGGGTGCCTCTTAGGTGAGGTGTTTGGGGCCTCGGGGCACAACCAGCACACACTGGTGATTATATATCTCAGCTGGCTTGGGAACGCCCCGGTGTTCCTCCAAAGGAGGAGCTGGCCGGGGAGAGTGAGGCCTGGGCATCTCTGCTTAGACTGCTGCCCCGTAACCTGGACCCAGATAAGTGGAAGAAAATGGATAAATGTAATGGATTATATTATATAGACAACTAGATTTGTTTTGGGACATATTTATGCATATAAAGAGTTACCCCGACAAAGCATAAAAACACAGCCAGTATCTTGATAACTTACCATCCATTGAGAATCTATTTAAAAAGGCAGCGACAAAAAAAAAGAATCTCATGTCATGGCAAATCACTCCATTTCTTTCATGAATCAAAAAATCTTAAATCAAAATGTATTTGTTGATGCTACAACATGTGGGCAACTAAAACAGTAAACCATAACACAGGCTGAATTCATCTGTAGAACTGTTTATTTTCAGTATTTTGGTAGTTAAGAGAGTCTGCCTGTACATCTGCTTTTCAGTTCAGAGGATGACCCCTTCCTGTTGTACGCCACTTTGCATTCTGGGAACCACTGTCGGTTTGTTAGCAGGGACCTGATGAGGGATCACAAGGCCTGCCTACCAGATGGAGCCACCAGGCGGCTCTTCTTCAAGTGGCAGAGAGGCCACCAGCTGGTGGTGGACGGGTACATCGCAGCGGGCAGGAGGGTTCGATTTCAGGTGAGGAATGAGGGAGAAGCTAGATAATTAGGCTCAAAGAAGGAACCATGTCAACTTTAACCGTGCTTGTTTGGTTTTTTTGTTTTTTTTAAATCAGAGTATTCCCAGCTATGACACGATCGTCCAGACCTCAGGAGGGGACTCATGGCACATCCCCTATGACAACACAGAGGACAGAAGCACCTATGAAGTGCCACAACAGTGGCTGTGTCTCTACAAAAATCACTGAGGACACTTTTTTTACAGTTTGGGATAAGAAATGTGGGTAAAACTGTGGACCGGTAAATAAATATTTACTATCCCTGATTTGTCTGCACTTTTCATTAAAATATGATTAAACATTAGCTTATGGATACAGCCAGCTCCATAAATAAATGGACAAGATGTAATTTTTGTAATTTTGCCTTTGTACACCTCTAATTGACTACAACTGGTAGTTTCTCTTTGCCAGGATAGAAAGGGTTTGTTTGGCATCACTGACCAATACTCAAAACAATAGAAAAATCCTAGAAACTCAGTGAAGATCTAAGAAGGCAAATTGTAGATTTACACAAGTTGGGAAGGTCTCTTGAGGCTATTTCTAAACAACTGCAGATTCAAAGATCATATGTATAAGTGTGTGTTTCGTTCCTTTTGCATAGGCCAACTGCTCTCCTTCAGCTGGTGGCTCCTTGTCCAGCCATTTTTACTGGCATTGAGTAATACTTGATATTTGTCTTGAATGTACAAATCAGGTGGTGTATTACCAGTATCAAAACTATAGTTTATCTAAGCCTAGTATTTTAATTTGGTATTGGGTACTGGATGGACTAGTCTGGATTTTCTTCTGGACTAATGTTAAAAATAACCGCTGTCATTTAATCGGGTAGTGACTGTGTGCTGCTTTGTGGTGTCTGTCTGCCGCTTCGACGCAAAAACTATAAGTTGACCCGGATATGAAAGCCCTCAGCTGCTTCCGGTGCAGATTCGTGCCATGTTTTGCTTCTGTTTTTACCTCAGTTTAGTTTCAGATTCAGTCTAGTCCCGCTTTACCTCACTTATTTCCTGCCGTCATGTCCCGTGGGTCGAGTGCGGGGTTTGACCGACACATCACTATCTTCTCCCCGGAGGGAAGGCTCTACCAAGTAGGTCAGTAATGAGAGAAACGAGCAGAAAGTGCTCGGTCATCACTGCCCTGCTAACATGCTAACAGCCGCTAGTCAGCTTATAACTGGTTAAACATGTCATCTCAGTGCAGTAGGATAGGAAAACAGTCACAAGTAAATTACTGTTAAATAAATGTAGTGTAGCAGCGACATAGGTTTCATATAATTAACGAAAAGTATTTTAGGTAACTGTGACTATAGAGTAATAAAAGTAGACTTCAGAAGGAAATAAAAGAGTGTACTCAAAAGACTAAAATTAAACTAGTTCTCGTTTTTGGTCGCATTTGTCGAGTGCGCACACGCATGTTTATTGCGAGTCATCCCGGCCTCCTGTCCTCTCTGTCAGGGATACTGTGTCCAAAAACTATACCACCTTCCCTTTCACTCTTGCTGCTATCCTTGTGTCACAGATTATCTGCCTCAGTATTTTCATCTCGTCTCCACCCACTCCACCCTGCCTGCACTCTCCTTTTCATGTCTCTTGTGTACTGTCTGTTGCTTTGGATGATTGACCCCAGGTATTTAAACTCCTCCACCTTCACTACATCTGCTGCTTGCACGTATCTTCACCTTTCCACCAGCCTCCTCTCATTCACATGCATGCATGTCTTACTTCTGCTGACTTTCATTTCTGTTCTCTCCAGAACATACCTTCACCTCACCAGGCTCTCTTCCACACTGCTAAAAAAAATTAAAGGAACACTTTTTATTCAGCAAATAGCATCAAGCCACTTAAACTTCTAGGATATTGATCTGGTTAGTTAAGTTGCAGAAAGAGTTGTTCATCAATGAAGTTAACAACAGGTGCTCTAGAGGGGCGACAGTGAGACAAATGGCTTTGCCATATCTCCTAGCAAAGTCTCAAGAGCATGGAAGAGATTCCAGGAGATAGGCAGTTACTTTAGGAGAGCTGGACAGGGCCGAAGAAGGCCCTTAACCCATCAGCAGGATGCGTATCTGCTCCTTTGTGCAAGGAGGAACAGGGTGAGCACTGCCAGAGCCCTACAAAATGACCTCCAGCAGGCCACTGGTGTGAATGTCACTGACAAAGCAATTGGAAACAAACTTCATGAGAGTGGCCTGGGGGTCCCGACATCCTCTAGTGAGCCCTGTGTTCACTGCACCAGAACAATGGAGTAACAATGGAGTAACCTGCATTTGCCATATAAAAGCAGAATTGGCAGGTCCAACACTGGCACTCTGTGCTTTTCACAGATGAAAGCAGGTTCACTCTAAGCACATGTGACAAATGTGAATGGATCCGGAGAAGCTGCAGAGAATGTTATGCTGCCTGTAACATCTTTCAGCATGACCAGTTTGGTGGTGGGTCAGTGATGGTCTGGGGAGGCAAATCCATGTCAGTCCCTAGGCTGCTGCAGTAGGTTGTCAGTTCCTGCTGGTGTACGACAGTGTCCAGCATCACGTGGCAAGAGTATGCAGGGATTTCATGGAGGATGAAGGAATTGATACCACTGACTGGCCCCCAGTTGCTGTAATGAAATTTCAGTAAAATGGACTAAGCCTGTTGCATCATTTTTTTTTATTTTTGGTGTTTCTATGAATTCAGCCGTCTGTTGGTTGTTAATTTTAATTTCCATCAAATGTTCCTAACACATTACCTAGTCCATATCAGTACAGATATCCAGCATGATTTTTTTCCCCAATGAGATCTGATGTGTTTTCAAAGTGGGCTTTTAATTTTTTTGAGCAGTGTACATATATATTACACCCATGTCTTAAATGTTGCCCCCTGACAAGTACCCCACATTATTTAAATCTGTCTTCTAACTAACACTGAAACTAACTAAAATCAAGTAAATATTAAACATTAAAAAATAATAACTGAAACAAGTAAACCTGGTCTGGAAACGTAACTACAAGGATTTGAAAGCAAAAATTCAAATTAAGAAAAATGGAAAAACATGAAAGATAATAACTTTGGTATTAATCTATTAAATTATAATTAGTTTATTAGCGTTTCTGTTTAAAGGCTAAGTGAAACAAGGAAATGTAATTACTGAACTGAAGACATGAGCACATGACTCATAATAAATAAGTTTCCTTATTAAGTTAAATAAGTTATAATTGCTTTCTATTCAATATCCCAGACGGGGAAAAATCTGACAGGGATGCGATGACATTACAATATGTGATATATCCATTTATCTGTGTCAATGAAGAAGATGACTAGGGGAAAAAACAAGGAAGAAAATGGTGTTGTTCACCCTTCTCCATTAGCACCTCGAGGAGTGATGTAGTAGTGACTCCGGAAGTGAAATCCATTTAGAACAACCACGTGTTTTTCATAAAATTGTTGACACTTGTCGCCAGCTTATTGATGTCAAAACAAGTAGCTACTTTGCTTCCTTTTTAAAATGTTCACTCTTGATGTTTATGTATATTTTTTTTTGCCTGTCGATCTTCAGAGTATGCCTTTAAAGCCATAAACCAGGGCGGGCTGACCTCTGTGGCAGTCAGAGGGACGGACTGCGCTGTGGTCGTGACGCAGAAGAAAGTTCCTGTGAGTTTGCTTTTCTTCATATTTGTGTGGTTAGATTCCCAAGCCAACATTTTGATTGCTGCATCCATTGTGGCCCATGTGGCGATTTCCTCTGTTAGCGTGTCTTTCTTTGTGTCTTTCTCAGGATAAGCTGTTGGACGCCACGACAGTCTCACACCTGTTCAGAATCACCGAGAACATAGGCTGTGTTATGACCGGCATGACTGGTAAGCAGCAGGGATCATCCGATCGTCAGTCTGGCTGGTTGTCGGGGACACTGTTCAGCTTTTTAACCCCATTCTTCTATATTGTTTTAAAAACAGTTTCTTATAAAAAAAAATAATTTTAAGAATGTGCTGATGTGGTAGGGATGAAGCCTCCAAGTGAGCCAGTGGAGATGTGGTTTAGCGTTAAGATAGCAGATGTAGCTGATGTTGCAATAAACCTCACTCATGGTGTTGCAGCCATATATTTTAGTTATCTTCGTCTTTGGGGAAGACCATGCAGAGTTACCCAGTTACATTAAAACCACCTGTAGTGATGTAGTAGTGACTCCAGGAAGTGAAATTTGCAGGGGAATCCATTCAGAACAGCTACGTGTTTTTCATAAAATTGTTGACATTTGTCGCCAGCTTATTGTTGACAAAGAAGCATTCAAAACAAGTAGCTGTGTTGCTTCCTTTTTAAAATGTTCACTCTTGATGTTTATGTATGCCTTTGTTGCCTGTCGATCTTCAGAGTATGCCTTTAAAGTCATAAACCAGGGCCATGGGTGAGTGTGTCCAAACTCACCCTATGTTTTTTTTTTTCCGCCCGTGGATAATAAAAGTTGTAGAACAAAGAAGAAGAGCAGATTTAAGTGCAGTAGAGGAGAAGACCGACAGCACTGTCTCAGAGTAAACAGATAAGGGTCATGTGGCACTCATATCTGTTGCTGTTGTTTGTTGGTTTTATTCAGGAAGGGACAGTGTTTGTTTAATATGAAGACTCAGGTCTGCCATTAAAGCGCCAGATTTAGCCATACATCCATTCATCGGTAGTCCGTGGCAGGTTTATGGCTTATATTAAAAAAGAGAGAACATTTAAAGATAAAAATGTACACAAGCTTGTAAGGACTGAAAACTAATAGAATAACTTAAGGGTGGGGAAAAAAATCACATAATGAAATCTAGCACAGCAAAGTACCACTAAATGGAAAAACATAATAGAACACTGGTCATTCCTAGTAGGTGGCATCTCATCTGACACATGTTCCATGACAGACCCAGATACTGGAAAAACAATACTGATATATATACAATTAAAACTATGCCACTTAGTCCTTAAAAAGGCTCTTCTCCCACTCCAGCATGTCTTGGACATTCCCAGCCTCGGGAACAGTGGAAACCTTTAAGACCCGAGGGGGAGACATTTGATATTGCTATGGGGTATGAGCAGTGATAAGACTCAGAGCCAGCCAGGACAGCATATAACTGCATGTGTGACAAGTCAGACTCCCTGAAATATTAAGAAGAGAACAAGTTAATGTCAGTCCCTCCATCCATGAAAGTCAATTTAATCTAATCATGAGTAGGCAGTGGCACAGCTGGATATACACCTTCGCAGAAAAGAATATACACCACTCTGACGCAGAGCTCAACAACTGTGATTAATCTGTTTGGTATAAACATGCTGTGATTACTACAAGGATAATACCTTAGTTGAAGAAAATATAATGGGCTATAATTTCTAATAGCTACTTTACTGAGCCCACAAGCGACATGACTGTGTTAGAGCAACAGCATAAAGAATACAGATATACATGGTATAATGAATACAATATTGTTAAAATCAACTTTGTCTATGGCAACATCCTGAACAACATCCAGAACGCTCTCTAACAAAGATTATTAGTACCACGGGCCCATAATGGGGGCCTTATTATGTGCAGTAGTGCAAAATTTTATATACAACAGTGATAAAATAATAAAAATGAAGTTAAAGAAAAAAAAAATTAAACTGTAATTGCACAAAAGAGAGTTATAGCAGGTAGGAGTGCAAATGATATGAATAAATAACAGTTACAATTACAGTATAAATCTGAGGAACTCCAGCATCTTGATGCATACATTAAAGGATATGAGCTTCCTCGGAAAGTAGAGTTTGCTCATCCCCTCTTGTACACAGCATCACTTTGGTCCTCCAAACCAGTTCAAGTGAACTGACAATCCATGTAAGCACTCAGTCGGTTCTGTGTTTCAGTGAATACACTTGTTGCTCAAGTCCAACATGATTGCATCATTGCACAAGTATACCTGCCCACTATGGCGTAAGCTCTGTGTTGATTCAACAAAACTAAGCTGGAAGATGACAATCCCCACCGTTAAACAGAGGGTGTAGAGTAACTCTTAAGGTCCCGAATCAACTGGAGTCTTCAAGCAGCTGCTTATTCAGTGAAAATCAGAGGATCCAGAACACTCCTACTTTGCAGTTGTCCCTCCGTAGGTATCGATGTGACCCAGAACTTTTTCGCCCTGCCTGTTTTCCCCCTTAAAGATTAAAGCTGCAACAAGCTAACTTTAAGAGCCTGCTACCACCCCAAAGGGATAAACTTGCTATACCATACCAGAGCAGTTAATCAAATTTAATCTAAAATTTAAAAAAGATAAAGCACTTGAATATTACTGTCCTCCAATATGCCCATCCAAACCCCCATTTGTGGATACTGTTGTCCAAATCTCTCTCGATTACCTAAATCTAAGCAGAACCAACATGGAAATGAACCCAATCAGACCTCCTGCGGGGATAGACCTGACCTGAGGGCCATCACGCTTGAATGTGACTTAAGTAATTTATTAAAACAAGCCTGTGTCCAAGCAGCAAGCCTCAAAACGTTTCTAACAGTAATTTAATGTGACACCATCTGGTCTGTGGTTGTGTCTGAAATGACTTCCTGTCTCTTCCTTCTGTCCAGCTGACAGCAGGTCTCAGGTGCAGCGTGCACGGTACGAGGCGGCTAACTGGATGTACAAGTACGGCTACGAGGTCCCCGTGGACATGCTGTGTAAACGCATGGCCGACATCTCCCAGGTCTACACTCAGAACGCAGAGATGAGACCACTAGGCTGCTGTATGTAATATGCCTGTGTGCGCATTGAAGATTGTGCATGTTAGGAGCTTTTAGTGAAATCTACACTTTTGCTTTTATTTTGATATCA
The DNA here is from genome assembly GCA_024447675.2 of Pterophyllum scalare. Lineage (NCBI taxonomy): Eukaryota > Metazoa > Chordata > Actinopteri > Cichliformes > Cichlidae > Pterophyllum > Pterophyllum scalare. The sequence continues at coordinate 31,392 of JAMQGT020003903.1, forward strand.
CTCCATGTATTAAAACTGAAATCTGTTTTTTACGTTCGCACAAATGTAAATGTTTCAGAGGGATATATGACTTCTTGTTGTTCCCCCTCTCCTGTTTTCATTCCACCCTGCAGGTATGGTAGTGATCGGGATGGACGAGGAGTTGGGCCCACAGCTGTTTAAGTGTGATCCAGCCGGCTACTACTGTGGCTTCAAGGCCACAGCAGCTGGAGTGAAACAGACCGAGGCCACTAGTTTCCTGGAAAAGAAAGTCAAGAAGAAGCTGGACTGGACTTACGAGCAGGCTATAGAGGTAAAAGACAACCAAATACACAAACTATTACGGTAGTACTAATGATGAAGACTGCAGGGTGTTTCCACTGTTTATGGAGCTTTGGGAATGTTGGGGATTTTACAGGATATTTTCTGGACAGCCGAGTAAGGGAGTTAGGTGATTTTATTTGTATGTCTGGACATGTATCTGAATTTAATAGCTGTGACTCTCGGGGGTAATTTTGTTGAATTGCTTGGTATTTTCCAAGCCACTAGAAGTTGGAATCAGTCATTTAAGGGAGGTTGTAATTTTTGATGTTAAAAGAAGTTCAAACAAGCCCTGCAGGAATTAGAAATGAGGCCCAGTGTCTCCAAAGCAATTAGCCGAACTCAGTTCCTCAATATTAGTTTAATTTCTTTATAAACTTATTGTTGCAGCCCTCCACAACAGTCCCGGTTTCTCATGCAGCTCTTTGGGGCAATTAATTGCCCAGCCTGGTATATCTAATGAAAGCATGCATTTTTGTCTTTTACTTGAATTTTCTGAATTGTAATTTATTAAACATGTTTAAATGTAAACTCTTCCTTTTGTGATTTGATCTATTTCACAGACTCTCCTTCTTAACAGCTCTCCCCTTTGTCTCCAAACAGACGGCTATCTCATGTCTGTCTACTGTTCTGTCCATCGACTTCAAGCCCTCAGAACTAGAGATCGGAGTCGTCACTGCACAAGAGCCCAAATTCAAGTGAGTCTTTTTCTGGCACAGAGGGAGAAAGCTTCTTGATAGCTGTGAGTAAGAACACAATGTTGGCTATAGGTAAAAAGTTTTTTTTTTTCTTCATGACTCAGCTGCTGCATTAAATTAGTTGTGCATAAAAAAAACCAAAATTAAAACAAAGCAGGGCGTTGCTGATTAAAAGGATGAAAGCGCTAAAATGTCAGTAATGTGTCGGCCGTATCATGTTATTGCTAAATAATTTGAGAAAAAGCGGCCGGTGTTGTAATGGAAATTCCCTAAAACTAAAAACAGCCAGGGGTTGAGATCAAAGCAAGGGCTCACATGTGGAGCTTGTTCTCGATATTCGTGTGTGTGTGTGTGTGTGTGTGTGTGTGTGTGTGTGTGTGTGTGTGTGTGTGCGTGTGTGCATATGTGCGTGTGCGTGTTGGCAGAATGAAAAAATATGACCATTAAACTGTGCGTTTGTGTTCCAGGATTCTTTCAGAGGCCGAGATCGATGCTCACCTGATGACTTTGTCTGAGAGGGAGTGAAGGCAGTCGGCAGCTGGTTATGAAAAGGATGATAAATGGTAAACCCCAGAAAGCCAGAAGCATCAGACACACAACAGGTCTCAGCTGGAAGGAAGATGAAGGAAAAGCTGATATCATCTTCTTCAAAAAGAGATGAACAGTAACACTTAACCCCCACCCGGCCAATGTTTTCTGGTCACAAACAGGACATGACATCATCCATGTACCAGCCCCTCCTGTGTTTTCCTTCTGCAGCCAGCTTCTAAATGTCTCAGATCATGGACGGGATATTCAGATCAGTCCTTTACATGACACATAAGTGTGACGTGGCAGCTGATGTGACAGACAGCCACAAGCTGCAGCGCAGCAGCTCAGCCTAAATGACTTCACCTAATGAGTGTGACATGAGCAGATTGGAAGATGGAGATGTGGTAACACTACAACTACAGCACAATACCTCTTAAATGTGGACTCAGTGGTCCTGTAGCTTCACTGTATTCTGCAGTGCTTCCTGACCATCTTTACTCAGGGCTGCCACTACATGTGCATCTCTTTTCTTCAACTTTTAAGCCTCCCATCTGCGCTGTCTTCAGTTTCACAATGATGTTTATGCTCTCTGCTCGATGATAGCCCAGGGAACAGCTGCGAGGGTTCTCCTATAGCAGCAATCATTGTCACACCCCTGTTTAAATTTGCTCAGGTCACTAGAAAGTCAGTGTTTTGATCTGCCTGCCCTCTGCTGCAGCTGCTGTACACTTCCACACTTCTATTAAACACATGTTTTATTTAACACTGCAGCTTTTGTGTTTGCTTCTCTGTGCACATTCATTCCTGTCTCTTGCCACGGCTTGCAGCTTTTCTCGAATTTACCCAACATGGGTACACGTGAAAATGCAAATGTCTGATACAGTCAGCGTGGACAGTAAATGATCTTTGCTTTACCAGCATCCTGATGCAAAGCCTGCGTGATGTACAGCTGCACCCATGAGGGAACAGCGCAGATAATTTAGGGTAAATTCACAGCCAACGAGCTGTGCATTTAATGCAAACAATTATGGTGCTGCATTCTGTTTTGCATTAATTAATTTGTTTTGCCTTACAGCAAATCCCTCCTTTCTAAATTCAGTTTTTTTCTATTTTTCAAGTCCAATGAATCCACTATTTTTTAATTACTCTGTTCACGGTAGTTTATTGCAACCAGCATTACCAAGGAGGACCCAGAGCGGATGGGTCTATGTAGGTCAGTCTTTGGGAAATACCCCTCATATCTCATTGAAACTAAAAAGCAGTCATTCATCAGCTTGTGCAGCTAGTTTTAAAGCGTGACCCTACTCAAAAGATAGCAAAACAAATGGACATGTGTTGAGGACATTCCTCGCTCAGTCAGCTGTCCTAGTGTGTAGTGAGGTCACTGATCCACTTCTGCACCCAGAGAAACTACCTCTTCAATGTAAGACAGATATAATTTTATAACTATGGCTCCATTTCATGAGTGTGCTAACCCACCCCCGGTGCCGACCCTGTAGGTGTCGTGAAAAATGGTGAAGTTTAAGGAATCTGTGGAAGAGATAGACCATGTTCTGTTCAAGTATTTCTACGGCATACAACACTGCAATAACTTTAGACCTAAAAAAGACAAAAAACTAAATACAAGCACTGTTTGGAGGTTTAGTGAAGTTGGTCTAGTTGACATATAATGGAGTGCTACCCCCTACAAAACTATGGTTAGGCCAACAATGGAGCAAACTTCAGGCAAAAGAATGTCTGAGATGATCCACCCACAAATTTGGTGTCTGGGACACCGTGAGCCCTTGAGCTGTAGTGTAGACTGTGAAAAATGCACATGGCTACATGTGAAAAAGCTGGAAAGGCCAAGAAAGAGGACTGAATACTTTTTATTGGCTCGTGTCTATCTTAAAAAGACAAGAACCTCATCCGGTGCAGGAGACATCTGAAGCCAGAACAGGATAAGCGTGTTTTCATTTAACAAGTAGATTGAATTCAAGGAGTACAGTTTTGATGTATTTTATTTAACCCTAAAAATCACCCAATATTTGTGTTCTGGGGTGAAGTCTGTTATGAAGCTTTCTTTTTATACTCTATTATATTTTGGACTTTAAATGTTCTACTTTGTGCTCCATGCCATTAATTTAAAAGCTGTGGTTAGTGGTTTAAAGATATAAAACCACTAATAAAGACTTCTCTACTGCTGGGTAGACTTAAATACATTAAAACTTTACTCATCCAATTCAATCGCCTTGTTAGTGAGAACACATCCACCCCGTTTCCAGATGTGTCCTGCGCTGGATGAGGTTCTTGTCTCTAAGATGGACACTAGCCAGCAAATAATTATTCAGTCATCTTGATGCTAAAATATTTTTACTGCAGAGTACGACTGTGACTTTCTTTGAGAGCCCAAATCCTTGTTTTAACTGTTTGCAGAACAGTTGCTCTGTAGAAAACAATGTTGAAACTCTTGTGCAGCACCACTTTTCATGTAATGCATCTGCATGAAGGTGCAGGGTTGCATTCTGATTTCTTGTGGGTTCCCTGCACTGTCTGTTTAAAAGGTCCCGGAAACACCCCCTGGTATGGAAAAGATTGTCTTAAATTTAGGTTGATTTGGTACGATTGGTGCTTGTGCTTTCTTATGGACTAAACGCTATCAGGGTTCTTCTCTTACTACAAAAAGTTATGACATGAGCTCTAGTAAGCATTTTCTTTTGCATAAGGGAGGGAAAATGATTTTGTATCTGCACAAGCATTAAAATATAAAATCCATTAAAAACAATTCTGCAGTAATTCAATGACTATTTTACTTGCGACTCCCTTCCTTCCTATCTTCTGTCACTTGACTTCAGCATCCTGTTGTTCCTGTTCTTTTTGGAGGGGGGGGGGTGACTGAATGACAAGCAGGAATGTCGCCAACAGCTGAAATGTTCTGTTCCTGGGAATTTCCTGTCCCTTCCCTTCTAGCCACACCCTCCAGAAAAACTTCCTTATTTAGATGACTGAGCAATTGACCTCATGCCACACACACAGACAAACACACACACACAGAAAATTTCCCAAAGCCTCTTATCTCTATTCTACAAACACACATACATGCATCTAAGAGGAGGAACTCAAGCTCAATTGACTGCCAGTTCCTCTTCAGTTCTTTCCTGCATTATATGAAGAAGAAAAAAAAAAACGGCTGGTCAGGAGTGAAACCAAGCCGTCATGCTTTGATGGAAGCGTTTATACAAGCAGACAGTGACAGCAGCAAGAAGGCACGTGGTTACATTCATTTCCTGTGTAATTGCAGGCTTTTATTATGGTCAGGCGCTGCTGATTATGATTACACACCAGATACAACTGTTTCTGATGTCTAATGTGTAGAAGTGTAAAAATATTCCCATCCCAAGAAATAACACGCTCACACAGGAGGCTTTCACTGTTAAATATGAGTGTTTTAATTTAACTGGAGTGTGCTGGATCCATTTGCGGTCTCACATATACAACCTACTCAACTGCTCACATATACACATTCACAGCTTCCATAAAAAATACATCTTTGTATACACAGCATTTACACTATCATACAGCAGAGCTGTTAGAGGAACATCTCTATGTGTGTATGGACGTCCACAGAATACAAGCGATCCATCCCATCATTGTGTTTCACATGTGATCATGCGTTCGCCATCAGTCTCTGTTTAACTCTTTCTGCTCAGCTGCCTGGAAGCGGTCACATCATCCCGCTGCGCCGCCCACCCCCATCGTCATCATCCCGCGGGCGCGTCACAGCAGAAGCAATAAACGCGCCGGGCCGCCCATCCATCCGTTCTTCATCGTCACAGCCTCCCATCTCTGTAACTTCCCCCGCTCTCTCGTTTCCTGCTAATGTCCATTCCACTGAATGTCATCGTAAGGCACCTGCAGATACGTGGGAGGAAAAAACTGGTTACACACCAAGTGGGATTTTTTTTTTGTTTTTGTCCTTTTAATGATACATTCCATTCATGCCAGACTGGCTATAACGCAGAACCTCTGCAATTTCAAAACGCACCTCATCGTCAGATTCCATGCATTCCTCTTCATCGCTGTCATCTGAGTCGCTGTCGGGGAGCTCCCTCAGGTGAGGATGGGTCACCGAGTACAGCTCTCTGCTGATTTCGCAGTTATCCAGTCCGATGGTGAGGTGGAAGGGGCTGTGGCCTCCGGAGCTCAGGAGGTTGGGGTCCGCTCCTTTTTTCAGCAGGAGTTTGACCAAAAGGAGGTTCTGCTGGTCCACGGCCAGGTGGAGCGCGCTGCGACCATTATGCTGCTCCTGTATGACAACAAGGGGGCAAAGTTTAGATATAGACAAAATACTTTTCTTTTTTTTTGGTAAAATGCACAGGTGTGACTTACCTTTGCATTAATGTCAGCTCCTAGATCCACCATTCCCTCCACCAGTGAGAGGAAGCCATTCACTGAGGCCAAGTGGAGGCAGTTTTGACCTGCACATCACAGAAAAGGAACAGTTTTAAAAGCTGACTCCAGAGAGGGACCACAGCAGAAATATTCTTTCCACATTGCTTTTTTAATCTTAATAAAAACTGCTGGCTGTGGGTTGTGAAGGATATGCATTGATACTGATGTCCTTTTTTTTGGTTTATTTACTTTAATAAACCAGGACAACAAAGAAATCTATAGAAAAAAAACAATTTTAAAGTCTTTGAACACATATTTAGCACAAAAATCCATGTGAAGCAGGAGATAAACCTCACCCACTGCCGCTGGTAAATAATGTACCAAAATTTGTTTATGTTTTTATCTTATTTTTTATATTTTTAGGCTTTAAAAAAAAAAAAAGACCATAAAAACATTTACAAACAAGTATTTGGAGCACCGGCCATTAACTCCTGCATTATAGGTTTAGGTTCAAATGTGAGGGCATCCCCCACGCTCACTTAAATGTCTCCTTCCTCCCTAACCGCAGTAACCGAGGTTAATGGGCAGCAAACATCCAAAAACGTCACTTACCGCTATAGTTGCAGGCAGCCATCGACGTGCGTAGGTGCTCCGGCCGGCTGTTCTGTGTGATGACGCTGAAGCAGTGCAGGTTACCATGGCGACATGCGATGTGAAGAGCTGTGTCCCCGTTGTTGTCCACCAGCGTGGGGTCGCAGCCAGAAACCAGGAGGCTCAGACACACCTCTGGCTGCTTTGTTATCACGGCCAGGTGTAGAGGAGTCTGGAGAGAGAAGGATCAGGTGCATTACTGAGTCAGCAGGTATTTTCACATTTTCACGATTTCACGATAGCGGATACAGGGAGTAGGGGCAATAAAGAGCCGTGTTTATGCGCACCTGTCTCAGGTCATTCTGTGTATTGAGGAAGTCTGTGTTTTTAGAGTGGTCGATCATGGTTTTGATGTAGTCTTTGGCCTCGTGGATGATCGCCAAATGGAGCAGCCTGCAGAGGCAAAAGAAAAAAAAGGTTTGAGTAAACAACCAAAAATTAAATCAAATTTCACACACCTTAAATTGTGACTTTTCATCTACATCAGATAAAGTTTAGATAATTTCACCACTTAAGAAAACCCTAAACCTCTTATATACATATATGTAATTTGAGACCTGCAGGAAGAAAAGTGTATTATATACCTGGAGGGAGCAAAATCATGCAAATAAATAACTTAAATGATCCCTGTAAAAAACAAAACAAAAAAAAAATCTGTGTAAAATGCTTTATTACTCTGCATTGAGTTACTTTTGTGTCCTTATTGTGCAGTCAGTAGATTTAAGAGCCAAAAAAAGAAATTTCACTCAAAAATGTTTTACTTAAAGCTGTCACTCACCAAGTCTGGCCAATAGAAACATGTCTTTCATAGGTGTGTCACAGTAACACGGTTGTGGTGGTGGTTGTTGTCTTTGCATATTTAATATTTTTTTTATTTTACTTAAGTCTATACATTTTTCTGTTCTTTCTGGCTTACTGATAAAAAAAAATAACTGTAACAAAGGTGCTTCTTTTTTTTAAAAGTACTTTATTTTTGAGGAATGCTAAAACCTTTGGTGGATGGGATATTTGTTTTCTTTGCAAGAAAATAAAAATGTATTTGCTACCAACAACAAATGCCACCAATAAAAATTCTAACTTTGACTTACAGCAATATTTCTGCTTTTGTACAACAAACAAACTTTTGTATTTGTAAACAAAACTTAAGGAGCTATACTTTACTTTTTAAATGCAAAAGTTTTACGTTTGCATAATTTCGGCATAAAGGTACTTTCGTACATTTCCGGCCCTCGGTTCATCTCCGGATCAGTGTTATATTAATGCGCGACCTGTAAGAAGATTTAAATCACCAGGAACTATATTTGTCTGCGGAGGAACTTTGTCCAAAAAAAAAAAGGTTTCGGGGGATCCTTTTATTGTTATTCCCCTTTAAATAAATGTCGGTAATAACTAGCAGGCTCCTCTTTCGGAGTCGGGTTTCACCCCCAGTCTCCGCTCCCTGTATTTAAGGTACTTTTTCCACATTTTTCTTTTCCTTCTCTTTCGCTTCACGGGAACGCGCGTCGGTCGGATTCCTTGGCGACGCGCCTGGGACTTTCCCAATCTGACTCGCGGCCATAATAGATTCCCTCCTGATAATAGCCTTTTGTTTACGTCCAGCAGCGCCGTGTCTGACCACAGGCTGACCCGTTATTTAAACCGGACACTGGTTCAGTGCATTGTTAACACTGCCGTAGTGCTTCTCTAAAAGCCCCGATGTTTAAAAATGAAGCCCCTGCTTGGTTTAAGCTAGGCCCGGGCCTCAGTTGGAGCAGAACTACATTCCCCACAGGAAAGGCATCGAATTACCTCCAAGACCCCGAGCTGGGCCTGCTCCTAGCTTCACTCCTGCACCCCCTCCTCTCCGAAAATAACTCGTAAACATCCCATCTCAGTAACCTTATTCCGGGTCAAACTTACGTGTCTCCGTCGTCTGTGATCTGTGTCTGCCAGTCGTACAGCTCTCGGGCTGCAGCGGGAAGCTGCTTGTGCTGCGGCGGCTCGCATTCCAGCTGGAGCCGGTGGATCTCGGCGGCCACAGCCTGGTACTCCTCCTCCTTCAGGGAATCCAGACCGCTGTCGAGCCGATCCTCCGTCCCCTGAGCCACCTTTCCTTCTTTAGACTCCCGATTGTAATCCATTTGGTTCAATATACTGGTCCTGTGGAGATCCATGATAGTCCGAGGTGCGTTCGGTTGTGTTTTCCGACGGGGCTGCGCTGCAGTAAATGCCCTCTGTGTGGCTGCCGCAGCGGGGCGGAGCTAACAGCTAGGTGGGGGATTTCCAGAAAACTGTCACTTAGAATAACACAGCACACAGATTGCTGGCTCCAACAGGGGATTTCTGTTCAGACACATATAAAATGCACCACTCAGTTTGTCACAGAGAGAGCAAAAATACTTCTGCAGGCTGCATGTAGTGCACATAAATTATATCCCCTTTAAGACATTTCACCCTGGTATAAAGTACATATTATTTATACAATGAATTAGACTTGCATGCAACATTTTAAAGTCACTTCTTTGTCATGCAGATTGCTTAAATCAAAGGTTTTGCACCTTTCAAGTGAGACTGCCCATTTGTACAAATCTTTAGATCTTCCATACCTACAAATGTTGTAATTCTTCAAGAAAGGGAAATTTGTCTGAGCACCATTGTATGTTAAACAAACAAACAAACAAAAGAATAAAAATGAAGAGTTGAGCTCAGGCAGGTGAATACTATTCAGAGGAAAATCTCAGAAATTCCCAGATTAAAAGGGGTGAATTTTCAAGCATAATTACTTGTATATTCTCTGAAATTAAAGTGGTAAATCGAGGAGCACAAGCATGCATATTAAAGAGACATACACCCAAACATTTTCTGGTTAATTTAGAAGAAAAAAGTCACATATTGAATTGAAAAAGTGGGACATTCTCTGAGATGAACGTGGTAAATGTAAGAGGAAAAAAAGTAACATTTAAAGGATATTTATTTTTAAAAAATTAAAAAATTCCACATCTCTCAAGTTTGAGGTCAGGATCATTATGCCTGCAGTGGGTAACCTCATCAAATTATACTGCAGTCTGCTGTGTGACTTAGCAATAAGGAAATACCAGTGATTTTCACCCTGAATTACCACCGTACAGTCAGAAACATGGACTTTGAAGAGGCACGTCTGTGGCTGGGGCCTGAACAGAAGGAAAAACAACCAACAGATTTGACTTCTGTGCATCAGTTTTTGTTGCAAATCCTCACGTTCTCTGTTTATCGCTTCCATTGTTACTGTGATGAGAACCATTTGAATCCAGTTTTTTCCTGTATGTTTACATTTTTAATCCTGGATCATTTTAAAGGTTTTTCTTTAACTATTACCCCCCCTTAAAAAGCCCCCAAATGCACCATCTTAAATGTGTTCTAGGTGCTAGAAGCACAATTTTAATTTTAATATCTTATAGTTGTAGTATGCTTTATAGCTCAGTTTAAATCAGTGAGTGTTTCTCTTGATGCACACATGAAAACTTCTAAAAGTGCACCTTCTCATTAGTATGCCTCTGCTAAACCACTCGACAGAAGCAGCAGACCTGAAGGAGGGAGCGAGGGAGGGGGGCTACAGGAGATTGGGGTGGTGTAGAAAGCGAGGGAGGGGGGGCTTGCATCAAGTGGTGGGACTGCAGCTCATAGTGGTGGTTGCAGGAGTTTCCACCAAAACTTTGAGTGTGATGGCCCTGTGATTTCACTTCAATTATCATATGGTAACATAGTGTGATGAGCACAAACCAGCAGGCATGATGCAGAGTTTCCCAAACATCCTCCAATCCAGACCACATGGTTAAGTGTTGTTCTTAAAGATACAATTTACTCTTATGTAACAGTGACATTTTTTTATGCTAGATGGGCTTCTGCTTGTTCTGTGTAGCCCTAATTTTAATGCATACGTAGATAAAAAACAAGTTTGATGCAAACATTGAGGTCAAAGGTTACAAGTTTGCTCTAATAACTCTACTAAACAACCTGTTAAGTATTTCCAAACATATTGAGTGCTGCATGTGCAGACTATTTTTTACTTTAAGGTGGCCTAAACTCCCACAGAGTCTGCCTTGGTGCCTTCATTAACTAAGAATGAAATCACTCCCTCCATTCTTCTGCAGACAAACTGGAAGGACTCCAAGTTCTGGATAAACCCGCGAGACTTCACAAGCTTTCAACCTCTCCCTTTAAAAACAGACGGCAGGCTGAACGTGATGTTCTGGAGGCCTCGGGGAAACTCCAGGCTTGGTTTACGTCCTATTGTTCCGTTTGTGTGACCAGTTAGATGGGGAAGCTCGTGGTCTTTGCTCTCAGCACTTAAACTGTCACATTAGCAGCTGTTGTCATGCAGCATGAAAATGCACGTGTGTGCAAAGAGTTTGAGCAGCATGTTAGTGCATACATATTTTGGTATGTTTTACATAATGATCTGCAGTGCATAAATGTTTTAATGTTACGAGGCGAGAATGGAAAAATTACAGAAACCACGAACACTGAAAGCCGTAATCACACCCACAGTTCACTGCATGTAATGCTGTCTGTGTAGACCAAGGCTATTATAGTTAACTAAAACTTAAATAGATTCTAGGCATGAAATATATATCAACTAGACATAGGATAGAGTAACGGAAACCACAACTGTGCATTTTCAAAACTAACTAAACTAAATGTGCAGGGAATGTCTTTAGTTTTATTCCTGCATGCTGGGGTAGCATGTTCATGTGATTACTGAGGGTGTGAAGGAAACCGAATCAGGCTCATCTGCCTCCATCTGGGCCTCCACCTATGCAGTGTGGAGTTATTCTGATCTGTATACTGATTTGGCAAAGATGGATGTCCATTCTGATGCAACCCTCCCTATTTATCCACGCTTTGGATCAGGAGGAGGAGGAGCACACTGGCTGTGTGGCTCGGTTCTAAGTAATACTTAATCTGAACTTCTTAAATCTGGCTCCTGACAAATACTCCCCTATAATAATAATAATGATAATACTAGAGAAGTCAAAGCCAATGATGAAATTAAACTGGAAGGAGTTAGCGAGCCCACTCTGGCGTGTAATCAGCAGTATACACACTGCAGTGATAAAGAGACCTCAGTTTTAACTATAATAAAGCAGATGAATGGAGGAAGGGAATGTCGCTCCAGACAAAACAAAGTTGTACACGCGTGCATGTGTCAGATCACACTTCTTTTCGGTTTTTATATGTACACATTTACAGTTTCTCTGTGTATCGACAGTGACAGGAAGCTCTGGGCTGCTTTTTGCAGTTTAAATCCTGATATGTGTTGCTATGATTAGAATGACTGGAACTTATTCGCTTTGACTGGGAACCAGTCAGATTAAACCAGTGCGGCTCTGCTGACTGGAAGTCAGACAGATGGCCGTTTTATGTGATATGAAATTATGAGACAGGCAACACTTAAAAGAAAGAACAAAGTACAATGAAATTCCAGCCGTGGTATTCCTGGATTTTTCTGTGTGTTTTTTCTAATTGCAGCAAAAGTTAATGATCAGGACTCACCTGGATCACCTCCTTTAGGCTGAAATGTGTTTTTTTAATGAGAAATCTGGGGGAGAAAAGGTGATATGATGCTATCAAGCCTCTGATAAGCTTACTATTTTCATGTCATTATGATTGTGTAAGAGAGGGACGTACCTCTGCACATCGGCATTGTTTACCTCAGTATTAAAACCATATCAGTATTAATACAGTTCACTTAAAGATGCACAGACCTTCCTCACCTCAACCACTGGCTTCTCTTAGGGCTCACCGTGGTCTTCTCAAAACAGCCCTTGGAAGCCCTTGAGGTCATGATACCTCACCAGGACAGGCCCAACCTTAGTTCCAGCTTTGGTGGGGGGGCTCATGGGCGAGGCCCTCATACCTCCATCTGAAACAGCCACGTGGGCCTGTAGGGGCGTGTTGTTTGGTTTGCAAATCCCAGACCAATCTTCACCAAGTTGTTGTTTCAGCCTGGTTTAAAACATGTGTGGGAAATATTTCTAGCATAACCATCAGTAATAAATGGTAAGCTACACTTCAGTTAATAGTTATTTTACTTGTAACAAACAATTAAATGATAATAAATGATACCTTACAACATTCTGACAAGAAAGACTAACATGTCAGATTTTCTTTTGAGTCTTCACGATGGTTTCAGCACTTCAGTGAGGTTGACAGTGTGAGTACGGAGCGCTCTGCCAGGCTTTTATTTTCTTTTTACTGTTCAGCTGTGGAGACAGACAGTATCAGATAAGGACATAGCCCTCGTGCTGCCACCCACTGATTAGTGAAGTCTGGTTATGAAGCTTTGAGCTGAGCATTTTCTCAATATGACGAATGAGAGATGAATCTGACTGCCCACAAACTCATCAGGAAAGTGCTTACAGAGGCTGGGGTCGAGGGTGCTTCTCCCACATACTTTTACAGGACTGGAAGCCTTTTTGTAACCAAAGGTATCGCCCCCCTGGTGGACATTAAAAGAAATGCATATTTAAAGCACCCCCGAGTTGACTTAACCTTTGAGACCTGGAAACAAAGTCCATCTTTTATACCGTCTGTGTCAAACTGTAAAGGGTGTTACAGGTGTGGTGAGAAGTTTGCATCAACTCATCATGGACATGAATGTCATGATTTGGGGCTTTTAATGATTTCTTTGACCTGTTCTTTTTCCAGGGTGCACAAGTTTTAATTTATTTTGGATTGTCTCAAATCTGCACAGGGTTAAAAGTATACATACAAGCTCAAATATATGCATACACCCGCACTGATATTTGGTTAAATGTCCCGTAGCAAATTGCACCTCAACCAGACACTTTTGGCAGCCATCCACAAGCTTCTGGCATAATTCTGGCCGGATATTTGACCACTCTTCTTGGCAGAAGTGACAGGGTTCATTTAAAGTGGTTGCTTTTATGGCAAGGACCTGGCTTTTAAGCGTAGTCCACAAATTTTCAATAGGGTTGAGGTCCAGGCTTTGGGAAGGCCATTCCTGAAGATTAATGGCAGCAAAAGCAGAGCACGATACTATCATCACTGCGCTTAATAGTTAATAATAGGTGTAGTGTTCTTAGCCTCACCTTTACTCCTCCAGACATACCTCTTTTCATTGTGGCCAGATAGCTCAATCGTTGTCTCGTGTGACCATCAAACTTTTCTCAAACTTGGTATTTGGCTCGTCCATGTGGGCAGCTGCAAAATTCCAGCGAGACAAAATATCATGTAGTCTGAAAGCCACACAAAAATGCAGCATTCATAGTTTTGCCCTCAAATAATTTTTTATTAAAACCAAGCCCATTCTGTTTGATTACACAACAGACACTACAGTACCTCCACAGGTCTGACATGGTTCTGCGTAAAAGAAATTGAAATAAAAGGATGCTAAATATTATGTTTGACATCCTAATCTGTCACCTCAGTGTTTCTATTGGTTACAGCAAAGATAATAAAAACACACGAAACAAAACATGAAAGCGGTGTAGCAGTGCCAGTTCCTGGCATTCCAGTTTGGCCTGAATGAGGTGGATTAGAAGTTGTTTCTTTAACCCTTCACAGCCCAGAGGTTTCTCTTCCTTTGTTGCATTAGGTCGGAGTTGCTGATGTTTAAGGCATTTTTTTTAGACTCTGTTTCTCTAGCGCTTGGAAACATGGAGACTGTATTTTAAAATCCTCCCAAGTGTCTCTGAACCCAACAGCCTGAGGTTGTTCTCTTTGGGCTTTCACTACCTGAATTTGGGGATGTTGTTTTTTCCATAGTTTTTTGTTAGAGCTAATTAAAAAATAAATAAAATAACCCAAACCAAACTATGCACCAAGATTATTTCAGCTCATCCTGTTGACTGTACAGTGCAGCGCTGAGTTAAAAAGCCCAGGGAACTGACCAGATTTTAGTTGAATGAATGAATGAATGAAATGACTCTGGGATTTCTCACTGAGTCTGGAGGTGTGGAAAACCTCCTCACATGTGCTGTTTCTGTTGAATGTCTTCTAGAAGAACAGTCATTGTTATATAAATACATGGTTTCTATAACAGTGCTGCACCTGCAGCACACCCATACATGATAACATTAGCATTTGAAGTGGGAATCCCTGGGCATTCTGGACATGACAAGGCGTGTACTGCACACAGTGACTCACTATGAATCACACAGTGCACACAGCAGTGTGGCAAAGGGTCAAAGTTAATAATTATGACTCATCGAATCAGTAAATTTATTAAGACTGAAAGCATGACAAAGAATTGAACTGTGAAATACCCGGGAGTTTTACCGTGTTCACCTGTCTCTACCTGCTTCCCCTTTTTCTCCATTTCCTGCTTCCTCTCCTGGACCTCAGACTCCACTGGAGGACTTTACAGTCACGTGCTAAAAATGCACATTGCTCTTTCAGTTCACTCCCTCAGCAATCTGTGGTCTACCGTGCATATAATCCAGGTCTATGAAGAGATACGCACACGGAACAGCAGCAAAAACAGCTGCTGCTGAAATTATAGACAGCATAATAATAATAATTATGAACTTTATGCATGTAGCACCTTTAAAAACCAGGTTTGCACTAAAACTGTGGTCTAAAATAGTACAAAAAAGTACGAGGAAGAACTCAGACTGCAGTGGATACCAAATGGAAAAACAGCAATGTGTGTGGTAATAAAAGATGGGAATTTCATTAGTTTGCAGGAGATTAAACAAAATTTTACATTATGCAACCAGGACTAATTCAGATTTGTACAACTAAGGGATTTGTTATCGGAGGGTAGACAAAAATGGCATAATTAGAAACATAGTAGGACTATACAACATAAATTATATCAACAGTTACTGGGGAGGAAAGGAAATAAAATACTTTATGTTATGTAATAAGATTCTTTGTCCACCCCAATATTAGGAGTAATTTTCTATCTGTAATACAGCCATGTTAGAGATATGGAACAGTAAATTTAAACCACTCTGATGTCTTTTGGCTCTCTCCTGGCATTGCTCATTTTTGGGAGAGAGTTCATTTATTTATTGTCAAAATTCTGGGTCATGTATGGTATTTAGGTAATCTGGTAGGAAATGTTGCGTCAAAAGAAGACAATCTTGTTAGCAGCCTGTAAAACAAGCCATCACAAAGAGATGGCACAAACTAAACACAGCAACACAAGTTGAATGGATGAAAATAATGAGTGGAATATATGATAAACAGCAAGTGACTCATAAGATAAGACTTCAGGAGGAACAGAGTTGAGAGAAACAGAAGAAATGGAGCATGTTTACGTGTCAGTGATGGCGTGAGGACTAAAATATTGATGTCACAGGATCGAACCATCGAGACAAAGCAATCCGGAAGGTTCAGGGGTTGATGCAGTGATGTTTGTTTGTTTTGTTTCCTTTATTTCTTTTGTGTATGTTTGGAAAAAAAGGTGCAAAACAGACAATCAGTGAATACCAAAAGCAGGGGAACGAAACATAACCGCTTATCCAGTTCAGGGCTGCATGAGGGCTGCAGTTTAGGGTGAAAGGTTGGGTGCTCCCTATACAGGTCACCAGTCTATTGTAGGGTTAGCACAGAGAGACAGGTCTATTTAGATACACAACTTAACCCAAACTCTTTGGACTCCAGCCAGTGGATTCAAACGCAGGAACTTCTTGCCTTGAAGCAACAGCGGCAGCCAGCCTTATCTTCTCAGAGAGGTTGTTCTGAAGCTGAGGGCCCCCCATGGTACCTTTGGTTACAAAAAGGCTTCCAGTCCTGTAGGGGAAACGGGCCCTCGCCCTGGCCTCTGTAAGCACTTTTCTGATGAGTTTATGGGAAGTCAAATCCACCCCTCACTTGTCATATTGAGAAAATGCTCTGCTCAAGGTTTCACTAATCACAGTGTCTGCATCCATCTTTGATACGGTCTGTCTACACAAAAGCTTGGCAGAGCGCTCCGTACTCACACTGTCGACCTCATAGAAGTGTCAAAACTATCTAAAAAATTCAGACGTTACTCTTTTCTGTCAGGCCATTGTGAGGCAGATGTAGCCTTGGCTTTCCTCCATTATGTCACACTGAACGAGCTAAAACAATCACCTGTTGTGCACAACACACATTTTTTTTCCCGATGCCATCTGACACCCTGCACTGTCCTGATTCGCCCGTCATCGGACTGCAAAAACATTTCTACACTTTATAATAATAATTATTGTAAATGGTGCATTTGTAGATAATTAACCTTTAGTTTAATGTGACTGTTTCAGGCAGAGGTACTACTGACATTCAAAAATATAAGAAAAAAACAATAATAAAAATGATTACAATATCACAGCGGGCCGGCTTGTGCTTACATGTTGCTTTGTAATGCATTCATGCTGATTGTAGTGGGTGGCCTCCTGACTTCTCTCCATCAGTTCTCTGAGTTTTAGAATTGATTTTAACATTTTACTGATCACTTTGAAAGCACAATAAAGACTTAAGGTAGAGCAAGGGTTATCACCTGTGATCATTTAAACCTCCAAGGCTTAAGAAATTAACAACAGATGCACTAGAGGGGCAACAATGATTCAACTCCTAAAACAGGAATGGTTTCAGAGGTGGAGGCCACTCACATTTTTCCCTCCTCATCTTTTCTGACTGTTTTTTTTTTTCTCACTACATTTGCATTTGGCTAGGGTCAGAGTCACTGCTGGTAGTATGAGGTGATACCTGGTCCCTACAGAGACTGCACAGGTCATCCACGTCCTCCAGGATGGCGCAGCAATACGTGGCATTGCCGGAAGGTTTGCTCTGTCTCCCAGCACAGTCTCAAGAGCATGGTGGAGATTCTGTTGTTTTGGTCCATCCAGCGCCCCCCACGTTACACTTTAGGCCATATGTGTCAAACTCAAGACCCACGGACCATATCCGGCCCACGATATAATTATATTCGGCCCGCGAGATAATTTCATGTGCCTGTTATTAATGGCCAGCCGATAAATCGCGCTCCCACCACTTATACTACAAATCCCATGATGCACTGCAACGCAGGTCAAGACCTGCACACTAACCCGTTTTGTAGCGTTGCCAATAAATAAATAAAAGTCAGACTAGGTCTCCACGGCTGTGTTTGCAGCTGCACTTTGTGCTGAGAAAGTGGCACAGATTACGCAGCGTTTTTCCGACTGTGAAGGGCAGAAATTCACATCACAGTTTTTAATCTGGAAAAGTTGCAGATTTTCATCAGCTCGAAATATTCTCATTTTCAATTATGTTATTTTTGAAGAAAAATATAATTTTATATTTTAATTTAATGTGTTGAGGAAAATGTTGCTGAATTCTGGCCATTCAAATTCATATTGCTGATTAAAATTATTTTCAATTTTAGACTGTTAATCCTGTTTAGACTTAGACTGTGTCCTCAATTTTGGCCCATCCTTTGATTTAGTTTGACACCCCTGCCTTAGACTGTCCGAGAGCTCAGTGATGCCCTGGCCCAGATCTGGGAGGAGATCCCCCAGGACACCATATATCATCTCATTAGGAGCCCCGACGTCAGGCATTCATACAAGCATGTGGGGGCCATACAAACTACTGAGGACCATTTTTGAATTACTGCAATGAAATTTTGGTAAAATGGACTAGCTTGCTGCATAATTTGATTTTTGGGGTGTCTTTGATTTCAGCCATCTGTAGGTTGATAATTCTCATTTCCAGTAAATAATGTGGCATCCTTACCATATCAGTATAGATGTCTAGCATCACCCCCCCCCCCCAGTGAGATCTGGCATGTTTTCAAAGTGTTCCTTTAATCTTTTGAGCAGTATATGCTGCAGACAAGGGAAGCTTCCAGGCTTTTTTTTGAAGACTTCTTAGTCATTGCATATAATATATATGAATAAATATATGATATATATTTTGCACAGTAAATTCAGTATATTTTTAAAAGACCCATGAAGTACATTTTAGACCCCTCGGGTGATATCCACATTAAATCCAAACCTCAAATATTTTTGTGGAGAATGATTATTTGCTTTAACCAGATTTGAGCATCAATATAATTATGATAGTTTCATAAATAGAAGATGAGGCTGGTATTAAAATGTAGGTAAAAGCACTTTTCACCAGCTGCCTATCCAATATGTTGATATAAGACCCTTACAGGTTTACCTGAAATGCACTTTCTGAACTTTTCGCTAGAAAATGATCAGAAAATAGGTCAAAAATCAAAGGCGCCAATGCCTGTTTCTCTTACTTTATGTCATAGACATAATTGGGTGCAGTTTAGCCTTTGAAACTAAAAATAAAAGAATAAATCATGCTTTTAAAAAAACTGTCTTTAGACTGATTAAAGGTGTTTATTTTAGCCATGAAAATTTCATGTGGATATGTCGCGTACTTAGGAAGTTATGAGGGATCACAAATGCTGGAAAAAATAAGTCAAATTAAAAACTTAAAATTTCCAGTACTGTGTGGACCTGTAACTTGGAAAATATTCACTATGGTAAAAAATTCCATTAAATACACTAAATCAGCTGATTCTGAGTGAGTTAGGTAGGATTTTTCCACTTAAAACTGTGATCCTATCATGATCACAGTTCTGCTGGAAACACACAGACACATTTATTAACAGTCAGAACTTCTTGTTTGTAGATTCTCAAACTTTCTGATTGTTTCCTGCTTTATATGACAGGTTTTCCGTGTGGTCTCAGATTTTTTGGATACTTATTTTGTCCACTCGTGCATTAATGTAGAGAAATTCCAGCAGATGCAGCTTTGTGTTTACGATCAGTGGTTGTTAACTCCTTTTGTTGATGTCTCTAAATCTTGCTGAGTCTGCTTTAATGAGTGGTTGGGGGTTCATACAGTCAGCAGTGCAGACTTCCCCTTTCAGATGCTCTGTGTTTGTCAGTCCTTCCATCTCACAGCACTCTGTTGGGAAACTTGCTGAACATGTTGAGCAAATTGTGATGATGGTGCAGAGATTAAATCCTCCAGTTTCCTGCTGTGACAGCAAACAACTGGTTTTAAGTCTACGAGGAGCAAATCTAACAATGCATCTGAATGTGCCAAAAATGATCTCACCTATTTTGATGATCACACCGCAATACACCCCAGACGATGGGCCACACTGTAGGAGAGGATGTAAGAAACAGAAGCATCAAGGAGGAAAGAGACCATAGAGGCTCTTTGTTTCCATTGCAGGTTCAGACATTATGTAAAAAGTCCTGGATTATCAGGCCCCATCATATCATAAAGACCCCATCCCAATAGCGCACTTTACTCTCAGACTCCAGGCTTCCTTGTTGTTCCTGAGCCTGTTTCAGCTGGAGGTTTTTTCCTGTTAAAATGGAGTTCTTCCTTCCCACTGTCACATAGTGCTGCTCACAGGGATCATCCGATTGTTGGGTTCTTCTCTCTAATATTGTAGGGTCTTTGCCTTACAATAAAAAGCACCACAGGGTGACTGCTGTTATGAACCAGCTCTATGTGAAAAAAAAAGAATTAACAACAAAATGCTTTTTAACAACAGCAACATCGTCAGCAATCAGAGTGTGTTTCAATCCCATGAATTCTTCCTGAGTGACCTTCCCTGGATAATATACACTCGCTGGCAACATTAAGGCAAGTATCTAATCAGCCAATCACAAGAACTCAAAGCATTTAGGCATGTAGAAATGGTCAAAATGACCTGCTGAAATTAAAGCATCAAATCAAAGAAGAAAGGTGATTAAATGACTTTGAGTTTGGCATGGCTGATGGCACCAGACAGGCTAGTCGGAGTGCTTCAGAAATTGGTCTGCTGGGATTTTCCCACACAACCATCTCTATAGAGTTTTACTGAGAACGGTCCAAAAAAGAGAAAATATCCAGTGAGCAGAAGTTCTCTGGGTGAAAATGACTTGCAGAATGGCCAGGCTGTTTCAAGCTGATAGGAAGGCAACAGTAACTCAAACCAACCAAGGTATGCAGAAGAGCATCTCTGAATGCACAACACATTGAATCTTGAAGCAGATGGGCTACAGCAGCAGAAGACCACACCAGGTGCCACTTCTGTTAGTTGAGCACAGGAAATTGAGGTTACAGTTCACATGGGCTCAACAAAACTGGATAGCAGAAGAACGGAAAAGCGTTGCCTGGTCTGATGAGTCTTGAATTCTGCTGAGCAGGGTAAGAGTTTGGCATAAACAATATGAAAGTGTGAGTCCATCCTGCTGTGTATCAATGGTTTAGGATGGTGTTGGTGGTTTAATGGTGTGGTGGATATTTTCCTGGCACACTTTGGGCCCCTTAGTACAAACTGAGCATCATGTAAACCCCGCAGCCTACCTGGATATTGTTGCTGACTGTGTCCATTTCTTTAGGACCACAGTGTATCCATCTTCTGACAGCTGTTTGTGACCATGTCACAAAACTCAAATCATCTCTAGTTTCTTGAACATGACGATGAGTTCAGTGCACTCAAATGGCCTCCACAGTCACCAAATCACCAACAGAGCCCCTTTGGGATATGGTGGAGCGGGAGATTCACATCATGGATGGAGAGCTGATGAATCAGCAGCAGCTGTGTGATGCTGTCAGGTCAGCACGGACCAAAATCTGTGAGGAACATTTCCAGCACCTTGTTGAATCTGTGCTGCGAAGAATTAAAGCAGTTACAAAGGCAAATGCATTGTACCTAATAAAGTGACCAGTAAGTTTATATTGACTTTGACTTTCAGATCTTGAGCTTCAGCATTTGCTCTTGAATAAATATAAGCAGCAGTTATAACTGTCTAAACTCCAAACGGAGGTAGAAGCTCAGAGTCCTCAGAACCTTTTATTGTTTTTAATTTTTTGTGTTTTTTGAGAAATCTTGTTGTAACCTCCGTAGACATTTATACTCACCACTTCAGAATTTGGGTTCACCAAAAAAGTTCACAGTAAATATTATTCATCAGAGTGTAAAGGAACTATAATCCCGGCATAAACAAGGTTTAATATAATGAGCTTTAATTAACATAATAAATCTGTCACGCAAATTTTGCTTGACTTTCCAGAGAATCTGCCATTTTGCAGCAATCACAGCTTTGCAGACCTTTTGGCATTCTGGCTATTCATGTGTTGAAGCAATCTGGGGAAATTTTAGCCCTTACTTCCTCAAGTGCCTCCCACGAGTTGTATTGGTTTCATAAATGCTTTGAACATATCATAGATACAGTCAAGCTGTTACCACAGCAGCTCAGTAAAAGTTTGAGATTGACTGACCGACTGTGTGAAACCTTTATTTTTGGGGAGGGGGGGTTGGTATAAGATAAGGTTAATTTCTTAGAATAAAAAAGCTCTGACAATTTTCAGAAGATTTCTGCTGCAACATTCAGATGGTAGGGTCAGAATTGGGCAACCTGTTGATGATTCAGACACTGAACTATGCATATTTATTGCTTCTTTAATAAGCACAGTAGTTACTGTGCTAACATAATTGGCACTTTTCCCCCCAGTGATCAGCTAGCCTTAAACATGAAAAATGTTTATTAGGTAACGCAATGTGCCATTTAAAGTGTGAGCGAAGGTTACTGGGTACAGGCCACAGTACATGCATGCAGATTCCATTAAAAATCAGCAGTATTTATGATTAGTGAGCCATTAAATGTTATTTACAACAATTTGGATCAATTTCGGGTTATATTAGAAAGCAAATTTGATCACAAACTTTGGTTCCCTCTTTTTTCAGATAACAACTTAAACGAATCGTTCGGCCTCTCAGGTTTTACCAGTGAACTTGAGGAGCAGTGTGAGACTGCAAACCTCAGTGAAAGGTGAGAATTCCCTGCAGGAAGTGAGTCCAGAAAGATATCTGGGTCTGGATTAGCTTGTAATCTTTCTTAGGAATCACAAGACAATATCTCACAGTTTTCCTTTTTAATCTGATATCTATTTATGCCTCAAACTTTGCCCAAAGAGTCCTCAGAAAAATTCCTGAATCCAAATCTCTTCCAAAAGTTAAGCACTTCTAAATAAGCTCAGCCAAACTCCACTTTTGATAAATTTCCATGCAAATCCTTCCATAATTTCAATAATCCCACAAGCAGACAGACATAGTGAATAAACTCTTTGGAGGAGGCCCAAAAGTCTCCACGTACTTGCACGTGACCAGTTTATGTTCCTGTGAACCTTCGCCACTAGATGGCGACAGATGACCACTTTACTGAGACATTCATGCTCTCAGTAAGAGCCTGGGGACAGCAAACATGGTTTTGGTGTTTATTTCTCATCATTTAAATTGATTTGATGTAATTAAACTGACTGACAGCAAGACAGTGAAAACGACCTCTCCCCATTACCTAAACTGTACGTGTGCTGGAAATTTTCATGCAATCCTGGTGTAATTTTAATACTGTACAGAATATATGTTGACATGGAGTTTCTTTCTAAACTGTAAGGCATGAACAACACTGGTTGTTTTTTAATAAGCCTGCAAACAAACTGATGAATCTGCGTCAGAATAAGAGAGGGAAATTATTTTAAAAGGTTCTGAATTAACAGTAAAAACACAGAAGCCAGTTTCATGAAAGAGCAGTTGTCTCAGTATCAGCGTGTAAAACCAGTGTAATGTTGTATAATTTAGGTTTTAATCTTACAATAATCCCTATTGCAACCAGCAGAACCCAGACTTCTAACAGTGAATAAAAAAATAAAATTAAATCCTTTGTTTGTTTGTTTTTTAACTTTGCTGTAGAGCTGGGGTTTTTTTTTTTAGCTGTGAGCCACATTAAGGCAAGACTGCATAACCTCTCATTTTAATCTTAAAATTAGGTCCCAAACTGCAAACCAACAAACTCCTGATTAGGTGAGAAACGAACATTGGGGCTGCGCACACGCTCAGTTCCCATCAGTTAAGATGTAAAGTCCATGTAAACACAGACAGACAGACGGATCAGCTGTATAATACGACAGCACTTAAAGGGATTGTGAGTGAGAAGCGCAGATCAATAGAGTCATTTTCAGCAGTCTGGAGGATTATCCACCTCACTGCCCACTGACGCGATGCAAAATAAAGACACACACACACACACTTCATATCCTCCAGCTAGCAGCCTCCTCAGACTGCTGAGGATCTATATTTTTACAGGAGATTGACTGAGAGCACTTACCCCATTTTTAAATAGCTGAAAGCAGCCTGCTCCATCTTTACGCTGTCCTTTACTGATTTTATCCCCACACAGAACTCACTCTTTGCTATCTTCATGTAATTTGATTCCCCCTTTTTTCTTCTTCTTCAAAAAAAGGAGAAAGAATAAATCAAGAGTTCAATGTGCACCAACTGATCAGGAAATAAAACTTATACAATTTTCTTCAAGCAAAAAGGAGCATCACCGCTGTGGGAAAACCTGGGAGTGAAAGCAAAAAACCAACAATGTGAGCTACATGTAATTATACTTAAAAATAATATTTTAAATGTTAAAACTACAAAAAATATTGTGCTGTCTTTAAAAGCATCACTTTGCCTTTGTGCAAAATACACAGTTTTACTACAGTAACAAATGGATGAAAATTTAATAACAGTGATACATAATTAAATAATGACTTTTAGTAAAATTAAAAATGTGAGTGTCAAGATCAAAGATCCTAAAAGATAATAAAATGATTATTCTGAGTTGGTTTTTCAGTAGTTTGAATCATCTTAAATCTGACTATAATCTGTATTAAAAGATGCATCAAAATATTATCTGGACGTCAGTTTCTGTCAGCACACAAAAAGGAGCTGGTTCAGTTTTATAGTAAAAAGACTTATTTCTTTCCTTACTCGTCATCCAAAAAAAAAAAAAAGAAAAGAAAAAAGAAAAAAATGACGCAAAACATCATTATCATTTGTATTTATTTTTCTTTTTCTGTTATGGTGGAAATAAAATGTGGTTGTAGTGATCACAATGGCATTAAAAAAAAGAGGCCTGAGTCAGTGGGGTCAATAAAGGATGATCAGAGGGTTTCCTCATATGAGCAGCTGACTGTTACAGTGGAGAAACAGCCAAACTGAAGAAACTAGAAACACTGTTTTTAATTAGTTTTTAGTGTGGGACTCTCCCCTTCACCCAACTCATCTCCGTTCTCAACTGTATTCCCCAGGGAGCCCTCGTCAGGCCACCAGCCCGGCCCTCAAGCTCGTTCCCACGCTCATCCGCCTTGATTGATTTCCAGGCAGAGACGCCGGCTGGCCGCAGCCCCTCTGGCTGAGCTGCGGAGCGCCTGGCTTGCTCAAAGGGGTCTCAGCCCGGGGGGAGAGGATGAATGGATGGATGGATGGATGGATGGATGAATCTCCCTCCGATCTCTTATCAGCCAGAGCAGCTTCTATTGGGGGAGGGTGAGTGTGAATAGTCCACACACACACACGCACACACTAGATCACAATCTCTCTCCTTCACTTCACTCTCTTTCTGTTCTGCTGAGGAGATAACGCCACACAAACAAGCACAAGCACATGAACGCAGAGGGAAAGCCATGCTCGAGGTATTCCCACCATGCCAACAACAGAGACACGGATGATCAGACACTTCAGCCACACAGAAACAATCATTAGTAGTCTTAAAAATAGATATGATCTGTAACTTAGGGCCCCAGTGGGGAGCTAGTTCTAATTACACCCACTCTAGCACATGTGCACAAACCTGACCAGGTTTTTTCTTCAAACTCCACCCTGTGCATATTCACTGGCTAAAAACTCTAGGCACTAATAAACAGGCTACTAATGGCCTGATGGTGGTTTGAGCCCAGTTGGGAACCTCTTTTTCAGGTTATTCACCACATCCTGCAACAATGCCAAAAACTGTTTACCTTTCTAAGAGCACTGCACACATGCTCTTGTATCCTGTTGATGGTATCTTACATATTTTACAGTTTTTACAAAAGGACAGCACCCCCCACCCAAAATTGCCAATTATCACTTCCTTTGTTCTACTTTATATGCATTTAAATGATCATTGGGAACCTGGAAGTATTTTATGTATGGAAATTTGCCCTAAATTCTTAAGTATTATGAGGCAAATGTCAGGAAATTACACAATAAGTTGTGGTCTGTAAGTTATAACCACATTTTGACAGGACTTCTAATAATTTCCTTAAAGATTTTACAACAGCCGGAGTTCCAGACTACATTAAATATGCACTGTCTGGCTAAAACTTCAGAAAATGTTCCCTAAATGTTGCCTGAAGGTTTTAACAATAACCTTCAGGTTCCTCCAATGGTTCCATCCAAAAGAACCTTAAAACTCAGAACCTTGTGGGAACATTTCCTGACATGTTACTATTTGAGGGGAACTCCCTCTTCCTTCCTTTAAAGTGTTTTACTTTATTCTGAATCTGGGGCTTTGTGTAATGCACACTGTGGGGTGTTTATCGACTTTTTAAATAGAATTTGACATTAGAAATTAGATAACAGTTTATTAATGGAAAAACACTAGACAAATATGACATTGGAGAGATGTCACACTGAATAGTTACACTGACCATAGATATCAATATGAACAAGTAGATAATGTTGAATCCAACTTAGTGAAGGTTATTTTTTTTCCCAGTAATTTACTTTATTTGCTGAACATTTTCCCAGTTTATATGCCAGGAGCTTAATCTTATATATCTTATACTATAAATCTATATCAGAAAAATTGCAACTAAGCCTTTCAAATAAATGTAGTGGAGTAAATGCTGTGCCTGTCTTTAGACTTTCCCCTGCACGCTGCAGGTGTTGCTGCTAAGAATGTGACCACTGGCAGCATGCATCAAAGTTTATGAGAACTCCATCAAATTTAAAGATCTGACAGTTTATTTTCATACAGACAGCTTTTATTTGAGCTTCTTCTTCATTTAGTTGCACTGTGGCTGTGTAAAACAAACCAGCTGCGGACAGGAGCAGCTAAAACATAATTTTCTTCACATTTAAACTATGATTGCATTTTAATGTAAAAAAAAAAACACTGACAGTAAGAAGACGCTACTTATGAATGAGGGTCCTGATGAATTGATAAGTGGAAACATGGTCCCAAACGGGTCAGCTGGATAATCACCGTGCCAGCATGCTTTTTATGTATTTTTTTTTAATATGTTGAATCCTGTTTGCTGATGACACTTTTCTATTGCTCTGGGAACAATTTGGAACAACTTCTGAATGCAGTGGGACATTTTAAAGAAACAGACTTTTAAAGCCAGACTTTCTTGTAGTTTCCTGAAGTAGTCTTCAGCAGTAGTTCTTTGGACTTTGGCTGCTTTTTCACTCATTTTCAGTCCAGTCCTTGAACCTGATCATTTTCAGAGGAATTTGTTTTGTTTGTTAAGCTACTTAACACTGATCTATGAGTCATTCGAGCATAAAAAAGGCACCTAACTTCAGAGATGAATCAGTGTTTTATCTACAAAAAAACAGACAACTGAGCAGTGTGTCCATAAAAATCTGAGGAAACTGAACAACCGAAGGACAAAAGAAGAAGTATGAGGCCTAAAAAACTACAGCTGATGTACAGTATCTGAAAGTCGTGTCCTTAAAAAAAAGGAAAAATCCAGCAAAGACCTGAGAGATGCATCAGGTCCTTCAGTTGATCCATCTGCTTTTCACTGAAGTCTCATCAGGATTGGTCTCAGGTGAAGGGTGACTGTCAAGAATCCATTCTTAAGGAAGCAATCTTGTCAAAATTGATTGAATTATGAACATGAAAAAACAGAGATTTTGATCCACCATGCAGTACCATCTGGAAAGAAACTAGTAACGGCTTCATTTCTCAGCATGACAATGATCCCAAAAACACACTGCCAGTGCAGTAAAAGCACACCTGGATAGAAAAACACACAATGGAAAATTGTCAGTCATAAATTGACCTCCCCAGAGCCTGGACCTCAACATTACTGAAGCAGTGTGGGATCATCTAAAGGCAGCCAACATCAAAAGAAGAGCTTTGAATGTCCTTCAAGAAGCCTGGAGAACCGTTCCTGAAGGCTACTTAAACAAATCTGCTTCAGAGAGTTCAGGCTGTGATGAAGAATAAATATTGACTTTCAGGCCCATTTGAATTGTACAAATTATTTTTGCCCTATATGCTGTATTTCCATATATGTTTCCACATTTTAATAAATTGCTGCTTCTATTTCCCATTTTCCTAACATAATACAAAGAAATGAGGGGTGACCGAAGACTTTTGTACAGTACTGTAACACCATAAAATGTGGGCTACTGAAGTGCTACTGAATTAACTTTCACTCATGGAAAGGGAGCTCAGTATTGGGTTAATTTCTGATTTTTGGACGGCAAAAACATAAAGTGAAATGAAGATAATACAGATTGTCTGTGGCTGCAAGTCAGTGGTGGTCAGGCGAAGAGATGTTGAAGCAGAAATGTAAAATTACCCCCAATATTGCCTTTGGCTGTGTTATTTATTCAAGTCAGGCTGCAAAAAGAAGAGAGGAAATGAACATTAGTCCATTTGATCATATTTTTTTTTATTGAACTGTCATTAAAAGTGTTATGAAAAGCAGTCAAGTGGCGATGCAGCCCTTATGTGCCAATGTAGGCACTGACTTTAAAGGTGAACTTTGCCTCCTGCTGCTCAGACTTTAGGGTTTTCCTGTCCTGACTAACTTGTAAAGATTAGACATATTCTTCTAAACACAAGTTTATCCTCTTAAATACTCCAGATCATTTTTTAAATTTAAAAAACGCCTTCCTAGTCACCTAGCTCCCTGCAAGGACAGCCTTTTCAGACGTTACAGGCAGGAGGCCATCCCAGGAATTTTATTTAATGTGGTGGCACAGAGTGAAATGCAGTACCTGATCAGAAATAAATAAAACGCAGCAAAAAACGGCATAGGATTAAAACCTGTAGTCCGAATGCTTTTCATCCAGGCTTTTGTTTCAAACTAAATCTGAGCGAACATCTTATTTATAGACGTGTAACATTTAAAATATTTGTGCAGAAACACTCAAAATATTCAGGCCTGTCACTGGTTCACTGCTGTTCCTTCCTTGGACCACTTTTGATAGATACTGACCACTGCAGACCGGGAACACCCGACAAGAGCTGCAGTTTTGCAGATGTTCCGACCCAGTCGTCTAGCTACCACAATTTGGCCCTCTCTAAACTCGCTCAAACACATCAGCTTTGAAGACAAAAATGTTCTATTGCTCCCTAATTTATCCTGCCCACTCACTTGAAGTTAAAACATATTTTGCATATAATAACTGTTTTGCACAGAGCCGAAAGACTCTTTATCTAACTAATAGTACAAAAGTTTTATCATCAAAATTTCCTGAAAGTATCTAAAATCATATCTCCTGGGGCAGGTGTCACCCTGTGCCCACTCACCGGGACACACTTCTGCCTTAAGTGGCACTAGTTTTTTCATCCGCTGTCACGTCTGGAGTTCATGCTTTCATAGTTTTTTAGTCTGAATTTCGCTGCTACAGGACACAGTCAGTATTCAAGCAAATGTGTGAGTACCTGTGAGGGAGGCTTGCTGGTAAAACCCACCTCGGATAGGCTGCTCGCTCTCTCTCTCGTGCGCTCATCATACCTGCGCTCGCCCCCCTCTCCCTCCATCCTCCTCCCCCTCTCTCTCTCTCCGCCACTTCAAAGCTCTACTTGAAAGTGGGCTCGAGACAAGAGTTGTTGTCCTTTCCGCTTTGCTTGTGCCACGCGCTGTCATCATCACAATGCCGCGAGGATTCTTGGTGAAGAGACACCGGCGAGGCTCGGCGTCATACCGGGCACGAAACAACAACAACAAACCTGACGGTGACCGGAGCGGCAGCGGCGGTGACAGCTGTGAAGCGACCGGAGCGGAGAGCCATGTGTTCAGTGTTTTCCCGTTTCAGCGGCAGGATGGAGAGTTCCCGGTGTCCCGCGAGGACCCCGCTGGAGTCAGGGAGGCGTGGAGCCCGCACGTGGAATCCGCTCTGGAGGCGGAGGCGGACCGGCGCGCGCAGTTACCGGACAGCGAGGTGGACGTTTTGAGCCACGACGGTGATTTCTCGTGCTTCTTCCCACCGCCGCCTCCTCCACTGACTGACTCCTGCAGCCCCGTTAAACCGGTCGGCACGAGACTTCTTGAGCAGCGCGAGGAAGGAGAAAAACAGCCGCTGTTCACGGGCAGGTGTCTGGCATCATCCCCGGTACCGGAGCTACCGGACTTGCCGTTCCTGGTGAGCTCCACGCCGACCTCGGTGTCTGCCTCCATCGAGAGGATTCTTGCGAGCAGCAGCCGCCACCACGTGCCCTCCTACGGACACAATGACAAATATGACCCGACTCACGTGCACCTGTTCCCGCATCTAACCGCGATGAGCCAGGACGTGGCAAGAAAACGCTCCTTCCTTGATCCGGATCACCGCCTGAGCGGCAGCAGTAGACACAACAAACAGTCGGTGAGCAGCAACCCGTCGAAAAAAGCTAAAGTTAACCGGAAGCTGAACTTCGAGGATGAGGTCACGACCTCCCCGGTTCTGGGTCTGCGCATCAAGAAGGAGAGCCCCGAGCTGAGGAGGCACCGGGAGAAGCCGTCCGCCCCAGGCGGGAATCAGCCGCTGGGGGAGTTCATCTGCCAGCTGTGCAAAGAGGAGTACCCCGACCCCTTCTCTCGCGCAGCACAAGTGCTCACGTATAGTGCGCGTGGAGTACCGGTGTCCTGAGTGCGACAAAGTCTTCAGCTGTCCGGCCAACTTGGCTTCTCACCGCCGCTGGCACAAACCTCGTCCGGTGAACAACCAGGCAGGGGAGACCACGACGACGAGCAAGACCTTAACGCTAAAAGAGGCTCGAGGACTCATTCAGCACGAGAGGCAGCCGGTGGAGATGGAGGGGAAGGAGAACGAGCTGCTGCGCATGAACACCAATCAGCACCACACGGCGCTGGACAGCTCCCGCATCAGGCGCGAGCAGTCCCTGCTGCTGCTTCACGCGAGGTCTCGGGACAGCCCAGACAGCGACAGCCTCGTGCCTCCTCGCTACGATTCCTCTCCGCGTTACCGGAACCCGGCTGAGAGCTGCATGGACCTGCAGCAGCAGGTGAGAGCCGCGGACAGCCCGCCGTCCAGCCTCCTCATGCTAAACCCGGAGGAGCGCGCGGACCTGCCTCAGCAGCAGCCGCCGTCACTCACGCACCCGCCGATACCGTTCGTCCAGTCGTTGCCGGAGGAAGAGGTGTACGAGTGCCGGTACTGTGGGAAGAAGTTCCGCCGGCAGGCATACTTAAAGAAACACCTGGCCGCTCATGAGCTGACATCGCGAGCGTCTCCGCCAGCGTCATCTTACGGCCAAGCGCGCGAGGCCAGCTCTGGACAGAGCCAGGTGTGCCTTTGTCACCTGTGCGGCGCGCGCTTCCCGTCGGTTGAAATCAGGGACAAGCACCGGCTATGGCACGCGATGAGGGACGAGTTAATCGCGGAGACGCTGGGAAGCGGAGGAGGACGCATAGCGGACGTTTTCCACCCGCACAGAGAGGAGAGCGGCGGCGGGGAGTGCGGCGAGCAGCAGCCGCAGCAGCAGATCTTCACGTGCAAACACTGCCCCTCCACATTCTTCAGTTCCCCGGGACTCACGAGACACATCAACAAGTCACATCCCACCGAGAACCGGCAGGTGATGCTGCTCCAGATGACTGTGCGGCCATGAGGCGCGCGCAAAACGCAGACAGTTTAATAAAAAATATTTATTAATGAGTCCTTTAGAAGCAAGTCTCGCCACTCGGTAGCCATCTTGGTAACACCTCCGGGCAGATATTTTTAAAGAATAAATTAATTTTAATCGTCACCTGGGCACAAAACTGCTTGTAGATATTAAAATCTGATAAAAATAAAATTTCAAAATACTCTTTTCCTCCCTGGAAGCCAAACTTCCACCACAGTTTTACTGTTTTCTCCCACAAATTTCTGATTGTTCCTTTTCTGGGTGCTTCAATTACTTATTATGGTTCTGTTGCAGTATATTCGGACTGTGCTATAGGATGTACATCACAGTCACGTTGCCTTTTATTTAAAGGGAGGGGAATACAAGCCCAGTAAGATTATTAGAAAGATGTTGAAACAATTACCTGTAACTGTCCATGGTGCTGAAATTCAATAAACTCTGTTATCTGTCCATGGTGCTGAAACCATGTCTGCAAACAGGCTTCTACACAACCATCCTAGCTTGCTCTTCTTAAAGGGAAAAAGGGACATTTGAAGTCACTGCATAGCTGACAGAACAAATGATCCAGAATCAATTTAAGAAATTAAATGATTTCTATTGACAGTTTAGCTTCTCTTGCAAATCACATGGCACTGAATCTCAGTAACTCCCCCACCAGAGTGAGTAAAATGGCTGTTAATAGATCATTTTGAACTTGGTGTGTGTGTTCACTGAAGCTTAGGAGTGTGATCCTAATGGGTGACCTTCCTCCTCATCCTAAAAGTTTCAAACTGTAAATGTACAGAGACCAATAAATACAAGAGAAAACAATCAGACCATAAAATGCCTTTTATAGTAAACATGCCCATGCTAACCCTTTCTCAGCTATAAAATATTTTCATACAGAAATGGAAGTTAATGTCTCACTGCTATTAAGAAAAAGTCTTGTCTTTGATTATTCATGTTAAGATATTTGCTAAATGCCTTTATGATGCTAAAAATGTAACGTGGTTCTATGAAGCCTGTACGGTCCTATTTTGATATGGCTGAATGTGAAAATAAATGACTGACTTGTGAATAAAATGTCAGTAGAGACCAATCAACACTGTGCTGTCAGCTTGCTGTCGTTTTAAAGCTGATTAACCACACAAATCCAGCAGTTACCGGTAGGAATTGTTTTATTGTCAAACTCCATTGTGGCACATCCACACACTCGCAATGTGTCTGATGTTAACGCATTTACATGGTTGACATTTTGCGGAGTGTACAGGTCAGAACATGCAGGTGGTAGTAAACTGGTGTCATGCAGTGTGTGTAATCAGTAGTATCAATCAGGTTCAGAGCATCCACATGGGGGATTTCCTTGGTAGGTTCAAACTGAGTCCTCCGATGAAGCAGATATGACTTATTTCTTGCTCTTTGGGTGGACATTTTAGTTGAAGGGGGCCAAAAGTACAGAGTATTTACAACCTGTGGATCTTTAAAGCAGCATGTGGACTCAAGTGATAATCTGGAGTCACGGGCACTCTAATCCAAAGCACACTGGGGAGCGTAACCCCCGCTGTTGTGTGGTTTCGGTGCTGGGACGGAGTTTGGGGTGTGAACTTGTGTATATATATATATATATATATATATATATATATATATATATATATATATATATATATATATATATATATATATATATACACATACACACACACATATATATACACACACACACAGACAGACAGCATGTACAGATCAGGGTGCAGTGGGGCCTCAACCATTCAATGGTGCTTTCTTTGATCTCAGTGACAAGAGTAACAGCAAATAATTTAAAGGGACAACTCAAACCTCAGCTGACTTCAAGTAACAGCACATGAATCTAACAACTTTCTTTTTAAATATTAACAATTTCAAATGAAAAAAAAAGATGTTATACAATCCCTTTAATCTCTACAGAGAGTATATGGCTGAAAGAGAAAAAAAAAGAAAAATAACAAAAACCTTTAACACTATCAGGGATCACTCAGACCACAGATATAGAAAATAAACATAATGAAAGAGCATCGTTTAACCTTCAGTGAAAACAGTCTTCATGTGTAGAGAATAAACTAACTTTCAGGCTCTCAGGTGATTGTTTTTCTTCTTCTCACAAAAAGAGCTGAACTGAAGACATTAAATATATATATTTTTTTTGGGGGGGGGATCTGTATTAGTGTTGTGCCTGCATACTGATGGCACCCCCCCCCCACGACACCTCTTTCTCTTCCCCTTTTTTTTGCTGTGGTTGTCTCATCTATAGTTTTTTCGACCCCTAAACCTGCCTACAAACACTGAAAATGAAGCCCTAAAACATCTCAGTGGCATTTAATGGACCCAGATTCTGACAAGCTATAGTGTGTTTTAAATGCCAGTTCCCCCACCTTTTACAGTAATTCATGAGAACGATGATCCCATACAGATTTCCAAGCTGGAGGGTGACGAGCAAACTGGTTATGAAAGCTTGAAATCTTGTAGCGCTAACCTACTTTTTGTTTTCCTGTGGCTTGCATCTCAACCACAGTTTGGCTTTGGCAGCTATAACCCTACACACACACACATACACACATGCACACGAAGCTTCCTCACACTGTACACATTCTTAGATATTCATATATCTACTATATATATATATATATATATATATATATATATATATATATATACACACATACTCATGTAGATATATGAGTATGAGCTAGATATAGACAAATAGAGTCGAGGAAACAGACAGAAAAGCTGTGGTTCTTTGCCTCAGATGAAAGACTGCCTAAAAATATAGCAACATTCCTGTTTGGGTCAAAAACAATTTACAGTCAATTAAAAAAAAATACATGTAGTGAACATCAGTGCTTGTTTTACAGCATGAGAAGGAAAAATATATATATAACAAGTCCCTCCTCTTCGATCAGTCTGTCCTGTTCAGGCTTTTCTTCTGGATTCAAACTCAGAACTTTTTTTTTTGGCTTGAAAACTGCAGCTGCAATTAAACCAACTCAGCTGTTACCGTTTCAGGTCTGCACTGTGCCCCGAAAAAAACCCAAAAAACTTTATCTCGCTTTCTTTACAGCCTCCACCCCTGCTTCTGCCTGTACACACAAATATAGTACAAATATACAGATTCCGTATAGCAACACTGTGTATGATGTGGCACACTGAGGCTTTTCTTAATTTTT
This sequence comes from Pterophyllum scalare, assembly GCA_024447675.2. Taxonomy (NCBI): domain Eukaryota; kingdom Metazoa; phylum Chordata; class Actinopteri; order Cichliformes; family Cichlidae; genus Pterophyllum; species Pterophyllum scalare. The sequence goes on from JAMQGT020003903.1 coordinate 65,697, forward strand.
GCAGGCCTGCTCACACTGACTGGTGTTTTGTGCACTTTCTAACATGGCACAGGCTGTTATGAATTAATACTGCACTGCTAACGTTTCTACTCAACATGCTGCAACACTGGTTCGACTGGTCTGTGTGTGGGTTTTTTCTTTTAAGCAAAGCTGCACATATTAAGGAGCAGCAGCTGCAAGCATTTTTCAAAACAAAAAGGTGCAGTATAGTTTATAGAATACTATTACATTACACTATTACAGTATTTAGAACAAGAGAACACATGCCATGAAAGGCCAGTGTCCAATCAGAATGCAGCATGCTGGGACGAGTCAGCGCCTACTAAGAGTTCACTTTAATTTGCTTGATACCTAATTTCTTGTGCTTGTAAATGGACTGATTTAAAATGGCCTCTTTTTGAGGATCCTGTCACCTCTGACTGGCTGATATGAAAGCTTTTTGTTTCCTAATATGATATGAAGCGTGTGTTCTGGCTGAGCCCCGCAGTCTGGGGAGCTCAGGTCTTATTGGCTGATCCGGAGGAGCGTCGCAGCTTCATGGACATGCGACTCTTGCTAGTCCGAGGAGACATGGGGGACGCCGAATCGCTCCCGGCCTCCCCAAGAGCCGGACTTTCTCCCCGAAGAATCTCTAGGCAGGAGCCTGAGGAGGAGGAGGAGGAGGAGGAGGGGCACAAGGAGGGGGTGTGATAGGAAGACGGGTGAGGTCAGGGGGTGTGATAGGAGAAAGGGGGTGGAGGTAAATAAGAAGAAAAAGGGACAACAAGAAAATTATATCTCAGCCCACAATGGTCTACAGAGCCAGACTGCACAGATTCCTACAGACTGAGACGCAGGACAGACAGACCGCTACAAAGACAAGAACTCTACAAGCTCTATTTTCGTAATTTAAAGGCTCCCCAAAAACCACTAGACAAGCGTATGACCTATAATTACTGTGAAACTGAAAATTTAACTAATTAAAACAACCAGAGTTTATTTAATCTGAGCTAAATAGCAACAAGATAAACTAATCATTTCCCAGTCTGACTTTCTGCAGCTGAACCTCTACGATAGAAGTAAAAGTCACCGACACTCTGATGTCCTGACATTTATGTACAGTCATGTATAGACACAGTGTGTGCTCATCTTTCTTTAGTAGGTTTCTCCAGCTTTTGAAGCTGAAGCATTACTGAGGCAAAGTCTGAATTTGATAGATTTCATTAGCACTTTATTATTAAAATGGGCCTCTTATGCTTTACCAGGAGGCAATTCCCCATGTTTCAAGGAAGCTGAAAATCTAAAATTCTTGTAGAACCAAATTTGTGGTCTCTTTGTTGGAATGCCCTCATACATGTAGTGTTGGATAAACGCACTCCACACAGAAATCCTAAAGGCTTGAGTGAAGAGCTACAAAGGTGTTTCTTTCTTGTGATATTTCATATAAAGTCACAGAAAGCTGATTTATTTTCTGATGTCTGATTACTTTAGTTTACAGTGTTAATCTTGTTTCTAGTGGTTTTAATATTACTGAGCTTTCTTTTCCATATTAGGGATATCCTACTCTCAGTGACAGACAGACATGAGCAGAAAAAAAAACTGAAACTGTCATGACCTCAAACATTTCACATATTTTTGCTTTATATATTGGCAGCAGAGACCACATTTGCCTCGCAGATTATTGAATTTAGCAAAAATGTAAGTCAGCTGGAGTCCATCTGGAGCTCTTAACTGACCCTGTTTGATTCTCAGTATAAGAGGAACTCCACACAAGCAATTGCCACTTTTCCACGAGTACCTACTCAGCGCGGCTCGACTCGACTCGACTCAGCACGGTTTGTAGGTATTTCCATTAGTTCCTGGTACCAGGTACTTTGTAGTACCCACTCAGCTGGGGTTCCAAGCGATCCAAGGAAAATGTGACATGCCACTTATTGGCCAGGGAGTGTCATCGTGAGCTGAGTCATCACCAGAATCAACTGTGCCATTTTTAAAACCCGACAGCAAGAAAATGGAAGCATGCAAACCACTGGGAGGCTCAGCTGATTGCCCAGACCGACGGTCTGCAGTGATAGTTTTGCAACAAGAGAGCCATCTGAAATGCAAACACAGCATACATATTCTAATACTTAACAATGATAACCCTCACCCATTAAAACATTGTACGGCGGACTTATAAATGATGACAATAGTAAACTCACATTAGCTGCTGTTGGCTTGCCTCTATCTCATCCATTGTTGTGTTGTGTTTTGATTCGCATACAAATTAGAGAGACTACTTGCTATGTCGACTCCACCCACATTGAGGTGGTACTCAATTGTGATGGAAACAAAACAAGACCGTGGTGAGTCGAGTCGAGCCACGATGAGTAGGTACTAGTGGGAAAGAGGCAAATGTAAACTCTCTCTCTCTAATGTGTACCATTCACAGCTAGCATGAAGAACCTTCTGCTTCAGCCCTTTCCCTTTGACCCTGAGCTGGTTAAAGCTGTCTAGTGGTTTAGGGACCATCAGATACATAGCACTATGCTCCTCTAATGAGAGGAAGACAGGAGAGGGTGAATGAGGAACGAGGGAAGGAAATGGGGATGAAGAAGATATGGAAAGAGGAACAGTTCAGGAGAGAAAAAGAAAAACTGAATAAAATGAAAATCATACGTGTATAACAGAAAAGAGCGGAAAAACACATGACAGACTTCACGAGCACATCACAACATGTACACAAATATAATGAGAAAGAAAGTATTCACTCAATTTTTTCCTGTCCCCACCACATTACAATATTTAAAAGTGCAAAAATGAAAACACAGAAAACAGTGTTAGTTCAGCATTCACACAGCCTGTGTGCAGACCTACGCTTAGTTTACACTTTCAAAATACGACACAGTGTGTATTTGTGAGCGGCACTACAGGAAGAGAGAGGAGGATACAAAAAGGTTAGAGGGCAAGTTTCACCAGGTCAGTGTGACATCGCAGGTTAACAGAACGACCACGAAAGTTATGGAGCGAGTGGACAGACAGACAAAAAGTCTCACGCTGCCAGAAAAGGACGTCTCACTTTCGTCCAGGCTCAGAGAACATTTTGGTGCGACATCTGTGTGGACTATTTAAGGAATATTTAGCAGGATGTAGTGGAGGCAAATGAATAAATCATAAAGTTATTTCAATCCTAAAAGCCAGTGAGTCCAGCACATCTTTAATTTTTCCAAATCTGACCTGCATTTGGCTGTTTTAACCCTGTAACTTGAAATTAATTTGAGGGAGAAACAAAACAAAACAACTATCAGTTAAAAATTAATAAAACTGAAGCAGGCCCTTATATTTCTCAGATAATTGCCATAAAATTATATAAAAGGCACCACCAGCACAAACCCAGTGGACAGGTCCAGTTCAGCAGGGATAGTTACCAACATTAAACTATAAATAGAGAAGACCAGGCTGCAAACACGTTTATTTCTGCTGTAAAGTCATGCATGCTAACATGGGAGTGACTCACTTTTAGAGTCAGCCTCAAGTAGGAGGAGAGACTGAACATTTTAAATCAGGTGAGGGTTTTTGCTCAAGAGCTTGAAATTTATCTCTGATGTTTGTTGAAACCAAAAACTTGGATTTGTGTGCATTTTCTCATTTCTAAATGACACTCAAGAACAAAGACAAGTTGCCTTCTGTTAATTATCCATAAATCAAAAGTCATACCAAACCACAAACTGAAAGTGAGGCTTCCTTTTAAAGTGAGAGTGAAGGCTGCCGTTAACACATGCAGACCTGCTTCAACAGTAGAAAACACGGAGGAAGAAGAAGAAACGGAGAGACCAACAAACAGTGGAGAAACCAGAGGAGTGCAAAGGTTAGTCTGAAACGTCAGTAGGAAGAACCAATCAGAACGGGGTGTGTCAATCATGTGACCAGGCTTACCTTTTAGCTATAGGCAAGTGAGACAATATGATCTAAAGGAGGAGGGAAGGGGGACAAAAAGAAAATAACATGGGTGGGAAAAATTGGAATAAAAGAAAACAAAGATACAAAATGAAATAAAAACAGAAAGAGAGAAGAATGATTGATCATTGTGCTGTTAAGGGAGGTGAACCTGTGAGTAAATACAGGGGGAGGCAGGGATGGGGGGTGAGTTGATTTCAGAGCACAGGATCATTAAACATTTATCAAAAGCAGCACCAGAATTAGACTTTTCAGTCACACACATTCTGACTAATGAATAGGCCGGTTTCTTTTAGTCCTGTTATGAATCCGACTCTGATCCTGTGCTGTGAAATGGCATTTGGGGCTGAACCCATGACAAACCAATACAGAGTATTAAATATGTTACCGGGGCATTTAAATGCCATTTAATAAGAGCGAGTGAATATTTGTGGGTGGGGACACAAAAAGTGCATCAGGCTGTGCCAGATTTATTCAGCCTCAAAGCAGGTCGATTATTACTGCATAATTATTAATATTTTGACACAGCAGCTGGTAAGATGAGGAGCAGGTGGCTAAGGAAAGGAAACAGGCATCAGTTATACAAATATTGAGACAAACACACACAGTCACACCCGTCATGTATCCCTGATTACACCACTCCTTTAGGTCATACGTTTATAAATCCTTAAAAAGAAAATGTGGCTTACCTGCAATAAATTCTTAATTAGATTAAACTTGAGCCAAAGGACAAAACGCCATTTTAAATTTCACTTAAGCAGACACATCACAAGGAGTAACGATCTGTATCATTTTAATAAACTTAACAGGATATATATGAGAGTCATATTTAAGTCCCATGTGCGTGCCTGGCATCGCTACGGCTGATCGGATGTCAGCTAATTCCTCAGAGGAGCTCTGGGAGAGAAAAAGGCAGAGTGCAGCTCTGGATACAAAACAGAGCTCAGCAGATACTCAGACTGTGAATCAGGCTGTGAGCTGCCAGCGTGCGCTCTGAACTTCATCCTACCAAATCTAGACGACGAGTGCCGACAAAATACAATCAGTATACAACAAATACACAGAAATGTGTGGCCTGTTATCGTCGGGGTTCCTGCACCATTTTATGAATCAAAATCTGTTGTTTTAAAGACTTTTTTAATTAAGGCTGAACAATGTTGAAATAAACAGTTGTGAAGTGTTCAGCAGTGCAGCAATCCCGATAACAGACAGTATTTGATGCTTTTCTTTGCCACACATGACAGTAAAGTGAGTCTCCTGTGTGTACGTGGAGGGTTTCATTAGTGTATTAATACTTTTTGTTATTAGTCAATTTATATCATGGGTCAAGTTCCTGCCTGACACCTTTTTGTCAGGTCATTTTAAAAAGATTTTAAGGGGGAAGAAATGAGAAAACAGTGAATAAAAGTTTACAGCAGAGCAAACAAACATAGTAGTAACAGGAGGCACTTCCTGTAGTCTAAAATGTTCAGACTTTTAGAGAAAGTAGGGCTTTGACACACATTTTGACTTATAGAAATACCATTTGGACCATAATTTAATATGGGTGCTTGCTTTAGTCTTCAAGGAATGAGTCAATTTTTCCACAGAGTGCATTTCTTCTACAATGTCCAGCCACCGATCTGTCCTTGGAGAGAGGAACATATTGGCTTCGGATCATGTCATTGGGTATTAGTCCCAAAAACATTACTCTGGGATCCTTAGGGATATTATAGCCAAATATATCCTCTAAAATTAAAAGAACTTTATCCCAGAATGGTTGTACTTTTTGTTCATGACCAAAAAATGTAAGTGTTATTAGCATTCACTTGCCCGCATTGTCTCCAACATGGTTGGGGAGTATCTAATAGTTTGTTTTTTCTGTGAGGTGTAAAAGAAGCTGGACTTTTAGAACTAGTTGAAAAATGCTGTGAACTTGAGTATATTCAATTAAAACTGAGGACATTTTCCAGTTTAAAGGCCCTTCAAGTACGCAGGGGTAGGTTGAAATGTTGCACTTTGTAACTGGTGTGTTACAGCATTTCTGATGCCTCATAATTTCACGAATACAGGAAGTATTCACGTGAAGATTTCAGAGCTCAAAAACACATCCTAGCTCTATTAAAAACTGAAAACAAATCAATTGTTACGCCCACTCCATGCATCCATCGACACTTTCTTTGGTAACTTGGAACCGTTTTCAGATCATTCACTGGAGCGCATTTTGTCGGCACACTTTTCAAGGGTCAGGTCACCATGCGGGGGATAAGTGGTTGGTCAAAACGAGGCCTTTTTTCACCTAAATTTTTACACCTTGTAGCTGGGATTTCTCCTAGAGTCCATCTCATGTTATGACATTATCGGCTGGTTTAGAAACCTAACAGTCAAGGCTAAAGCTCAGATTTATAGACCGTTCAGAACGGCAGGAACGATTAAGGGAACTCACTCCTGAGGTTTTTCAGTCTATTATTTGGCAGGCCGGCAGGATTTTAGCTAATCCTTCACATGTGAGTGCATACTACTGAATTCTGAGTCCACTTTCCTACTGTGTTCTCCATAGTTTTATTTATTGTAATTTTTGGTAGAGTCCGGTTCAATGAAGCAATTATCTTCCATGGGAGAGAATACATTCAACTTTACATTTAGTCAGATTGCTACTATGTTACGTTTAAATCAAGGTCAGCTCTGTATTATCATGATTATCTTTTCTGTTTTTATAATACACGTTAGATGCATTTTCCTAAAAGTCCTCTGCTTATTAAGAAAAATCAGACTCTGACTCTGTGGATGCTTTTTAGTGGAACACAGATATAAATGCCATTTTTGTGATGAAAACATATTTTGGACAGTGTAACTACATCTTATAATAAAAATATCAGGTCAAATGAAACAACTATAAAATCTGATTCCAAGTTATTCTTATTGGGTGATATTTTACACATCTTAAATGGACTTCCTGCAATTGTATAACCTACAGCAAAGTTTGTGGCCATTTAAAGACAATTTAAATTGTAATTTTAATTTTCAGGAACTTTGTTTAGAAATTCAGTGTAAATATTTCAATCAATATCAAATTTGTATGTTTTTTTTTTTTTGTCACTTACCAAATTCATACAAAGACTTGTTCTAAGATGATATGCCCACATGTGGCCACTTTGAATCACTCAGATTTGGGGGAATCCCCTCAGGCTTAAATCTGTGTGTTTGTGCTTTCTATCAGACAGACAAGCTGACTGACAGGTTCAGCTGCTGGTGAGAGCTTACCTGTGTCAGAGGGCAGGTGAGTGCAAGGAGCAGGACTGTAGACTCGGGCAGCGTAATCCTCAAATGTGGTTGGCTCCTGGTGGTGCTGCACAATGTTTTCTAAGTATCGGGCTCGCTCCTCATAGCTGAGTTCAAAGGTCAAGGCCAAATCAAAAAGGAACACAAATACTAACAGAAAGAAGCACAATGGGTTAATTTTCCCTGGAAAGATGGATGGATGGATGTTCAGATCAGCTGGTTGTCGTGTTTGTGGTTTTCCAAATGTGTGTTGCCCTCTGGTGGACAAACTATGTAACATCAGTATTCATAACAGCAGCCACAGACGATGCTTCTCACATCTCTTTATTTTTTAAATTTTCATTCATTGGCTGTTATAAATGCTGATACCAATATATCAGCAAATAGCTAATATCGGCATGGTCGATAAAAAGTGGTTAGAGTCATCACCTCTAACCACGACATGCAAAAAGGGACAAAAATAAAACAAAAGAAGAAAATAACCATTACTTTTGTTTGTTGTACTCCGTTTTAGTCAAGCATAAAAATATGTATTTAAGATCAAATTACTGGTCATAGTAACGCAGGTAACAATATACGAGAAAGTTACAAAGAGGTAGCAGAAGAGTTTGAAATAGGTGATGTTACAGAGGACACTGGACAACTGGGAATACAGACCAGGATAATCAGGCCCCATGTTATCTTAAAGTCCTCACAGTATCATAGCACCCCAACAGAGCACTTTGCTCTCAAACTGCAGACTTGCTTGTGGTTCCAAGGATGCCCCTTCCTGAGCCTGGTTCTGCTGGAGGTTTCTTCCTCTTAAAATGGAGTTTTTCCTTCTCACTGTCACCAAGTGCTTGCACATACAGGGTGGTCTGATTGTTGGAGATCTCTGTATTATTGTACGGTATTTCACCTTGAGGTGAATGTTGCTGTGATTTGGTGCTATATAATTAAAACTGAACTGAACTGAATTCAAGGGGGAAAAAAAATTTGCATATTAAACCCTGCACCTTTATGAGCAACTGTAAAAAAAACAAAACAACAAAAAAACAAGGAGGGCAAAAACCCCCAAAACAAAACAACAAAAAAACCTTGCTCGTTTTATGTCTGCATGCTTCATACAATCACATACGAAACTAAAATGAAGTTGGGCTACTTTAATAAAGCTCTCTCTATTTTCTATTTCACTTCTTTGTTGCAGATTGCATAGTTCTCAAAAACCTTTGATGTCCCAGGAGAAAACTACATTCAAGTCTTTGAATGTGCCTCCAATTTTTAAAAGAGCTCATTATAATCACGATTAAATGTGCATTATTTGTGATGAGTTTGGCACTCAACTGAATTTAGTTGTATCTCTTATTCAGACTATGTAGGCCTTGTAGGCCAACAAATAACCTATTGTGAAGTAATTTGCCCTGTGTTCCAAATTCATGGGGTTTAACATAATTCAGCACGGTGTGTGTCATATTTCAGTTCAGTCCTCCAGTGTGTGGCCCTCGGATTGCTCTCTCACACTCATTATGGCCTTCTGGAATTAAAAAAAAATGTTGCCCAAGCATGCCCTAAAATAGATGGATATATAAAAGGAAGTAAACCTTTAAAGGAATACAGCTTTTGGATTAAATAATATAAAAGGTAAAAGGACAAAAAGAACAAAATCAAACAAACAGAAACCCCGATTTGGACAGTAAAAGAAAACTAAAATAACATGTTCATTGAATGACCATGTACCTTCATCTCCTTGTGACTCTACTGGGAATAATCCGGCCAGAGAGAGAGAGTTAAAAAAAAAAGAAAAAAGAAGTGCTATTTATCATTTAATATTATTCAAAGTGAGAGGCACAGGGATTCAGTGGAAAGCAGAGTAAATGGAAACCAGGAATTCAACTGTCCATCTATTAGAGATAACCTCATTGATAGAATGACATTTACCCTCTCATGCTCAGTACCCACCATAATGACAGACACACGCAGCTGTTACGGCCTCCTGAAAACACGCACACACACAGTTCAGTCCCATCATCTCCCAACAGAATGACCATTTGCTCAGTGAGCTCCAATAACGAGGGCTTTTCAATGAGAAAACAGTGTTTAAGTGTGTATCTGGATTTGATAAGTTTGGATGTGTGAAGCACAGTGTGTGTGTGTGTGTGTAAGTGCACGTGATGCTGTTTGTGTGTGATGGGATTAAGCCAATGAATCTTCAGAATGAAATCTGTGTGTGTGTGTGTGTGTATATATACACGCGTGTGTGTTGTGAATGGCTTGGCCATCTGTAATAGCACCCATGGGTTTTCTATTGGGTTAGAGAGCTCGTCTATGGGCCTCAGAAGGAGAGAGATTCAGGTCTAATGGTAACTGATTCAGTTAGGGACAATGATAACAACAGCAATATGGCTGCTTTAAAGTGCGCTGGCACAACAGAGCAGAAGGGAGGAGGGCAGATAAGTGGAAAAAAGCAGGGAAACTAGAGAAGAAAGAAATCTAAATAAACTTATGACAGGGTGACGCTTTGTTATTATATCTTTTCTGACATTTTCCAAACTTGACTTCACAGGAACTTCAGCATCTTATTGTTTCGAAAACAGACATCGAAACGTCAGAGGGACGGGATGGAGGTCGGAGCCTCAAATACAGTGAGATGCAGAGGGAGGAAGAGAACTTGTTAAAAGACGATTGAAAATAGCAAAGGTGATGATGAGGAAGGAGGAGAATCCTGCGGGGAGTCACAGAGGAAGCAAGGACGATGCTTAAGTAACGACGCGAGAACCGAGAGAGGAGCGGCAGGCGCACAAAGACTGTCGAGCCTGCGCCTCGCACACTGAGTCTCTATGTGATCTCGCCGTTTGCCTTTTCCTGCTTCCCTCTCACCACCATCGCACCTCCCCCTTTGGTGGGTGAAGGTGTGTTTGTGTGAGTGCAGAGGGGGAGAGAGGTGTGGATGTAATGCAATTAGGAGGGAGAGGTGCTATTATATATTCAGGCAAACAACACCTAATCATCTTCATATCATGTTTTAATAATGTGTGTCTGAGAAAGGTGGGGGGAAACAAAAAAGGCACATAAAAGGCTTCTGTTTCCTCATTTCTGAGGAGGTGAAAAGGTTTAAAAGGACACCCGCAGGAAAGAAAGACATCTGCAGAGACAGGAGAATAAGGACAAATACATACAGCGACATGGTACCACTGCTGAGATAAGTGACGGGAGCTCTTTCTTCACTCGTTCTGTCTGCCTCCTTTATACCCCTTTCCCTTTTTGTTCCTCTCAGTGTGGGCCGCGTCACCTTGTCACAAACACCAACTCCCCACTGTGAAGAGGCAACACGAGGAGGGACACGGACGGACTAATGCGCAAAAAATACAAAAGCAATAGTACCGCCTTCATCAGCGGTGAATGAGCTTTAAAATACTCTGCACAGAAAACATAGACGAAACCGGGCTATTTTAGTAACTAACATGTCCAAGTCCAATGGCTCTATAACACTGACTGCATATTAAACTTTTTTGTTATTATGTCATTAAAGTCACACGTGACCTCCACGCTTTGTCCTTCCCTGGGAGCCTGATGAAACTCTGTTGACGCAGCTGTCACTGAACAGCGCTGCTGCATCGCGCTGTTCCGCCATCAAAGGAAACTGCTTTTCAGACAAACCATTCTCGCAGTCTTTGCCGGAGGAAATTTTAAAGCAAAATATGGTCTGGTCTGGTCTCTTTAAGCCAAAAATAAATACGTGCCCTGTGAGTCTCTTTCTGCTTCAGCATTTTTCTTATTTGAAACTGAAAATTCAGTCTTAATGTGAGAAACAGTGACTGAGTTTTAACGATTTTAGTTTTTCCTTGTTATTTATTTCCCAAAATTTAAAATCCTGCTCTGCGAGGCATTTTAGGAGGCTCCTCTGCACGAAACATGGCACAGAAATAAAGTTATTATTGGTATTTTTTTTTTAAAAGTAGAAACCATTGAGAGGTCATAGAAAATAGACTTGCATTGCGTTCACACATCTCTGCCTCCATCCATCTCTCCGTCCCTCTATCCAAATGGCAGTCGCCACTATGAAATCTGCTGTAATTGAATTTCAGATGGCTCCTCTTATTAAGTCATTAGCAGAAAAATATCCCTCTTTCAGCAAGAGAAGGGGAAAGAAAGAGGGAAAATTATAAGGGGAGGAAGAGGGGAGAAAGGCTGGTGAGGGAGAAAAAGAAAGCAGAGCAGAGAAAGGCGGACAGGAGAAAGATGGAGGAGAGAGGGGGCGGATAAAGAGGCTCTTTTGTGTTGAGTCAGAAACTCATTTTCTTGTGCATGGCTGAAAGGAGTGGAGAGAGTGAAGTGTTCGTGCTTTCCTCCAGCACTTTCTCCCCCTCTTCTCTCGCTCTCTCTCCATTTCAGCCCTTTTCTCTCCCGCAGCGCCGTTCATTGTGGCGGTGTTCGACTCCTGTGATCACTTGAGACTGAGGGAGGATGGAGGAGGAGAGGAGGTGAGGGGAGGGAGAGAGGGAGCTTGTTAGCGCATTAGGAGCTGGGCCCACCGCTGGGATGTGTGTGTGTGTATGGCAATGTTTGCATGTAGGGGCTGTGTGCTGTGAATACACTCCATATATAAAAGTATCTAGAAGTGGAAATGTGACTGTATGGCATCTACAGCGAGCATCAGAACAGTGGCGATTTTTTTTTGTGATAGCCCCTGATCATTTATTAATTCAGTTATTTAGTATCCTCCACCCCCCCAACCCTAACCCTTCTCTTACAAAAAAAAAACACTTAAAAAAAAACATTACATGAAATGCAACTCATTTGTTTTAAATTCATACAAGTCAAACAAAAAAAAAAAGTCAAAAATATGTTCATTATTAAATCAGAGTTTGTCTTCAAATCATTCATCAGCAATGACAAACTAAAGAAGCACAAGCTCGGAGGTCCTAGGACATTTTCTTTACAATAATGGAAGGAAGAGCTGCATGGATCTTCATGGATCCTCAGTGGGAAGTTTAAAAAAAACAAAACAACTAAATCCAGGAAATCTTTTTAGATGTTAAGCGGTGCAAGTACAACCATGGAAATAAATGAATACATTTCTGTGAGGATGCTGCGTGTTCTCCCCGTGCCTGTGTGGATTTTCTCCGAGTACTCCGGCTTCCTCGCGCAGTCTAAAGACGTGTTAGGTTGGTTAGGCTGGTTAGTGTAGTGATTCTAAAGTGGCTGTAGGTGTGAATATGAGTGTGTATGGACGTTTTCCCCCACTCCCCAGTGGTCTAACAAGACCGTCTGGATTTTGTTTCGTTAATATCCTGAAAAACATCACAAAGCAACCAAAAATGACCACAAAGAAATGCAAGTAAGCCACAAAAAAAAAAGAAAGAAAAAAGCCAATGCAATTCCGAAGAGAAGCAAAATAACCACAGAGATACACAAATCATTTGAGGTCTTTCAGTCTGGATTAACAAATCATAAAATTATTTGTTTAGCTGAACTGATGCTTTTCCTGAAATCTTGTCCTTTTAGAGTTGATGAGCTTCCTGCTGAGTAACTGGTGACAATAAAAACTGTTGAGGAGCTTTCTTAATACAATTTGAGTCTTATGAATAACATCTAAGGACTTTACCTGAGGGAACTAAATTCAGCGCTTTTGACTTCAAGATGCTGCAGCCACAAATATGCCTGTTATTACATCCCTGAAGGAAGCTATGTGATTGGTTCTGTTTGTCAGCAGAAGTGTGGCTTAACCCAAATTTTGTAGTCGATATGGATACATATCTGGATCCAGGATATGTTTACGTGTTTTGTAAACATAGTAAGAAATGGGGGAACTGTTGCTGACCAGGCAAACCATATGATGAAAGGATGCAGGGGCCTGGGTTTGAGTCTGCACATTCCCCACTTTCCCTCTACTGTTTCTGTCCAACAAGGGCTAAAATGCCAGAAAAAACATAGTAAGAAAAGGAAATTTTAAAATAACTTCTTTACAAATGCATATCAAATTGAAATTTTAAAAAATTGGGGCTTATAAGGATCCAAAGGGATATGTGGGACAATCTCTCTCAGTCTCTCAGCTACCTTACTTTCTCACTAGAAACAAGAAAGACCAACAAGGCTTCACAACACACAATGATGTCCCTGCCTTGTATTTTGCAAAACATTATTCTGTTTATTCTGAAGATGGAAAAAGTATTGAAAAATACCTCAAAATCAGTCTTGCTAAATAGGACTGATGGGGGGGGGGAACAGCTGCGCAAAGTTGGCTTTGAAGTGTTTAAAAGGAACAGAGTGTGTTTGTTGAAGATCATTTATGGTTGTAGATGATGTTTTTAATAAGCACTCAAAGTAGGTGTGTTAAAGCTGACCAAAAAATGAAACTAAGAAGGTAGCAGCACAGCCTGGGAAAATCCAGCGTGTTTCTTAACCTCTTTCTGGTGCTGAATCTGAATAGGCAATTTCCTCTGGTCAGTAACAAGCCAGGCTCTAATTTACACTCTAATTTAAAAGGGTGAACATGAAGTACGGCAGTTCATCCTGTTTTTCCTGTTGTAGTAACAACTTTTTATGATTTTCTATTTTGAGAAAATTGCATTAAAAAGCAGGACAACTTGTCCGTTTTCTTGTCTAAAAGATACCTCTCATTATACACTCATACACACCCCTTATCTCACCCAGCATCTCCCAAACACACACACACACCCCCTATCTGTCCTCTGCACCCCGGGCATTGGAACAGACAACAGAGAGAAGGACATCAGAGGGATAATACAATTGGAAAAGCTTTACAGCGTGTAATGATAAACCTGTGCGTGCGTGTGTGCGTGTGTGTGTCCACGCCCAAAGGAACAAGCTAATGGGTTTATATCTTTCTGTGATAGCAATGATAAGGGAGGCTTTGTGATTTCATTATGTGTGTGTGTGTGTGTCCATCGCACGCCAAAGATGAGGACAGAGATAGGTTAGTCTAATGCACTACTTATTGCTCGATGTGCATGAAAAGACACACATACACACAATCGCATTTGCCCCAATTCATCTGCTCTTTAACCTGATGCAGAAACAGGCTGAGGAGAAAAAACAGACGTGCTACATTAATTGGCCCCTTGTCACCCCACTATTTCACCCTTTGACATGTGTGGAAGCACACACACGTGCACACACATCCTCTCGCCTACCTCCCTGTCACCACAGGGGAGCCTTAAAGCTGCCAGTGCAATTACAAGCTTTATTTAACCAGCATAGAGACAGCAAAGTTCACACAGGCACAGCATGGATACTGGTGATTGTCACCAAGACCGTAATAGTAACTCCTTATTAAGGAGATGTATCCGCTTCTTATCTGCAGGCGGTTGCACATTACTCCCAGCAGACCAGACACAAACACATATATCTATACAATCACTGATATGAATTCTTATAATATGGATATAAGAGCTGACAAAAAGTAATTCCTCACCTCCCGCATGCATTGCACAGATGTTAGATTCAAAGTAAAAGGACTAGTTCTTGTACATTTTTCTGCTTCCAGAAATTATAAGCATTATAAGCTGTCCATAATAAGCCTTTAAAAAAGCAAACAGTAAAAAGCCTGGCACGTTATATAAACAGAATTAACATTTCAGCTAAGGTGAAAAAATGAAGCTGATGGGGAAGTGCCAAAAATAAAAACTGCAGTTCCTTTAGTGGCCACTTGAGGCTGCCTCAAAAAACGACTCAATCCCCATAAGACTCCCATGTTAAAATATACAACTTTACAGCTTGCTACAAGAGTATTTTTGGTAATTCCTCTTTCATAACTGTATGAGAAGTATGTTTTTGTAACTCAACTATTTAAATTGGATTGAAACTTAAAGGTTGTGTTAACTGGGGCAAGCCTGCTTTGACTGACCGGTTTGCCGACACACTGATGGCTAACCTCTGCTAATTGGACTCAGCAAACTAGGCCTCTGCTGTTTTTGTGCTGTCTGTGCAATTATGCAAAGCAATTATCTGACAAATAAAATGGACTATTGCGCATTTAACTGCATGAACGTATCATTCGAGAAGTCTGTGCTCTACTTTTGATGAGTAATATTTCAACAGTCTTTCAGTTGTGTGTTACTTAGCACAAATTAGCAGTAAACTGTGTCTGTGCAAGGAACCCATACAGTCTATACCTTACTAACTAAGCTTGTTAATGTTTGCTGAAAAGTCTACCCCACGTGATGACAGCAAACATAGTGATAACCACAAAACAGGGCTTCAGGAACTCTCAACAGCTACATCCATCTTTCATATACAGTCTGTGCAACAAAGATGCAAAACAAAAGAATGAGGTCATTTTGGACAAATAATACAAGTCTCCTACTTCTTAAATGTGACTATATGAAAGGTTGAACTTGAAAGGTTTTACTGATGTCACTATTTTTCTTTTGAAGTGACATAATTTGAATTGAAAAAAACATGCAAAAGTTTTAGACTGATGTTTCTTTTAACCACAAAACTGCCATCAGACCAGTATCAACTAGATTGTAAAAGCCACCAAATAATTTGAAAACTTTTTGGTAACACTTGAAACACCTGCTAGGATGAAACCGGTTCCCCTGAGATACACAAATCCTGCCCCACTTAGCACTTATTAGCTGGGTAAAAACATTTTTTTCTTCTAATCCAATTAGCAGCAGTAATTAATCCTTCACCAACACCCCGTCTGTTCTCATCAGTACTTTTTCTTTCTCTCTTCAAGGCTAAATCCAACACGGCTATTAGAGCTCATGATACACAGTCTGCTGTGCTGCACTTTGTCTTGGTCATCTGTGAGGGATCCCACCCTGAATCTTAAACACCTTATCACATAAAGATACTTACATTCGCACACCCAGCCGCAAAGTGCATTCACTCACTTACACACTCACATACACACACTGCAGATTAGCTTGTTTACCAGTCAGAGGGGGGCCTGCTCCAACAAAGTGTGATCAAGCCACTGATGGCTGCAGCTCATGTGTCTGCACAGCTCTCGGTGACAGGCATGTATACTTTGCACACAAACAGAGACACTCGCTCAGTCAGTCAGTCACGACATAAATCATAAACGTTGGAAATTAGACCCCCAAAAAACATGACAGAACAAGAGTGATATCAAAGTAATGCACATCAGTCAAGATCAACCTGTTCTTTGCTTTGATAATTGACACCTAACTATAGACTGTGGTAGTCATACTGCTCCTTGGGGGCGGAGAAGAGTTTACTACAAAGCTGAGAAGAAACGTAGGTGCTTTCTGCTCGTGCAAGATGCTTCTGCTTACGAGGTGCCACCTTAAAATGTTTAAATGTATGCCTCTCTGTGTAAGAGAAATTTAATATATTAAAAACAGTTTTAACCCTGTGCGACTTGATGTGCCATCACTTATTTTATGCAGGAAAAAGGCAGTGCTTCATGAAAAACAACTTACTGCAGTAGATGCATGATTTGCACAACTCACACCTCACACCAGTTTTTTTAAGATGGTTGCAAAAAAAGAAAAGAAAAAAAAAAGCAAAAAACCCCCCAAAAACAAAACACAAATAAACTTGTACACACAATTATTACTGTTTAAATGTCATGTTTAAAGGGTTTGATTATTTTGTTCATAGGAAAGTAAAATGCACTCAAATATGGTATTTTGGTACTGTATTTTGATGTGCTGTTGCAGTGGATTTCCTGTGTGCCCATTGATTACAGGAGTCTCTTAGACCACCCACAGCAGGTTAAAGGGGACCTATTATGCTTTTCAGGCAGTTTATTTTTTTTAAAACTTCTGGCTCTGTATAATGTCACAGAGAAGGGGTCATTTCAGGCACACTGTGCTGGCTATGAACTCAGTTTACGGGGGCAGCCAATCAGGCAGAAGTTACAAATAAAATACTGGGCCAAAATACTTAGACCTACATCAGCTGCTTGGTCATAGAAACTTACGCTATGAAGCTCCTGGTACACAGTTTTTGTGCTGATGTTCATGTCAGAGGAGGTTGGAGCTATGTTATTGGTGTCTTTTATTCATTTACGTGGTCTGTCTCTTCATGGCTGAGTTGCTGTGGTTCCTAAACGCTTCCACTTTGCAATAATGACTTTTTGAATTGAATGTGGAATGTCTAGGAGGGAAGAAATTTCACAAACTGACTTGTTGCAATGATGGCATCCTATTACAGTACCGCACTCAAAATTGGTGAGTCCTTTAGGACCCATTCTTCCACAAATATCTGCAAAGACAGACTGTACACACAGTGGTAATGGGACTGAAAACAGTGAATCCAAAGATTAAGAGACTGTGTAGCCCCAATACTTTCATCCATACTGTGTAGATTAAAACATGAGTACAAAAAACGGCTCCTAATCATATAAAGCCAGACTAGTCGAGTCCCAGAAACATAGAACTAGAACTTGTGTTTAAGATGAAGGCATTGGTACAACTTTAAAAGTCATCTGGATGAGTCAAATCCATTAAAAAAAAAAAGAAAAGAAAAAGAAAAGAAAAGAAAAAGAAAAAAAATCACTTAAAAGGCTGATGTGAAAGACCAAGAGGAGATACACATCCAGCCCCAAGGGTTCACAAGCTACCACAATACTTGTGCCACTCCCAAGCCCAAATAAACAGGAGGGTTACATCAGGAAGGGTGCACCAAATCAAATATGTGGATCCATCCACTGTGGCGACCCCTTGGGAAATAAGGCAGAAGTCGAAAGTGCCTAATTATGCCTCCAAAATAACCATTGAAATTTAATTGAAAAATACCTGCAAACAACTGTAACATCTGTATACTTTCAAGTATTGGAAACTGTAGCACTGTGTGCCTGTGAAACAGACTGTCATCCTAGAAACACTGCAACCACACACACTTCCCAAAGGAGAAGTGGAAGAGATTAGCCGTGACCCCTCCTCATCACCCCTTTTCTTTTCATTTCCTCTAACTACCCAACGGGAAACAATTAACCACAATAACCTCCCCCTCTGCAAGCATTCACACACAGACATATTAATTTCCTTGCCCTTAACCCACACTAATACACAGACCCTTAACCTAATCCTGATTGTGTCTTTGTGCCACTCGATGTGTGGCACTGATTTCTGTCAATTTGCCAGCAGAAGCTGCTCATACTCTCCGGTGTTTTCACTGAGCACAGAAAATACATTCATTTTCACCCATATTTTAAAAGATACAGACGCTTTACTTGTGGAAAACTTTCTCACACAGTGTTTTTAATTTATATTTACAAAAGTTTTTTTTGTTTTTTTAAAATTTATATTAGAGAGACAGCACAACACGGGCATCAGTGCAGCTTTCTTTATTATCAAATGAAATGCTTCTCCAGTGTCTGACGGATGCAGCGGAGCCCGCAGGAGGTTAAGGATATCATGACCCCATTTCAGCATCAGCAATAAGAAAATGTCTTCAATTTGTAAGGCTTTGCCCTCACCTTTCTGCTGTGGTGAGAAACACACACATCCTTGTCACACACAGCAGATTGTAGCCTTACTGGGACAATAGGCTCTATTGTGGGAGTTGGCAAAGAGAAGCCAGGCAGGCCGCTAGGCGTTTGGCTGCCCTTGGTGTGTGTGTGTGTGGATATGGGGGGATAATAGCGCTACATGCCCAGAGCTGCCACCATTTCAGTGGGAACAGAGTGTGAAAACGAGAGAAAGTAAGTGACACACACACACACACAAACAGAGCATCGCTATCATCCTGAGCCATATGCTGACCCCAGCCTCAGTGCAGCTATCTCTGCCAATCAACTACTAGAGGGGACGTCGCCCTCTCTCTCTCTCTCTCATTACACACACACACACACACACACACACACACACACACACACACACACACACACACACACACCCTGAGAGTAACATTTAGACATGTGCACTTTATGGTGTTTATGTTGTGTGTAAATGTAAATGGATAGGTGATATTTATTAGAAAATTCATCCACATACAAACACTTGCTGGCAACCTGTGTGTGTGTGTGTATAGCAGCTTAGTGTCTCTCCCAACATTGTTCCCCAAAACCACAATCACACAGGAGCAGATGGAGGACGGCCACAGCTTGCTGTATCTCTCTCTCTCTCTCTCTCTCTCTACACACACACACACACACACACACACACACCTAACACAAACAAATAGTGCAACATGTCTCCCAAACCTCTTCATGCACACACACACTAATACACATGGTGTTATCAGATGGTAGAGCAGCTGTAGTAGATGCAGCTAGGTGGTCACTGGGCCAATGCGGTCTAACAGTTGACAGTGATTCTGCTCAGAGGGACTTTAGCTAGGAAAAGACATTTTACTTGATAAGGTAAAGTTTCAAAATCGTCTCCTATAAAATCTGTCAAATCTAAAAATAGAGTTTCAACCTGACCTCTTCAAACTCAGCTGGGGTTTTTTTTGTACAATAACTTTAGTATATTTTAATGAAGCCATGCACAATTTTACCTTCCTGTCTTACTATGTTTTCCCAGTCTGGGTGCAGTATAAGTATACAGGGTTGGTTCGACATGTTGTGCTTTTTTAAATTTGTGCCATTTCTTCCAAACAGCATTTTGAGCCCTCATAACACAGGAAACAGCCACATGACATTTTCAGGGCTGAAACACACCTTAAAGCTCTTTTAATAACTGCAAACAAATAAACTTTACACCCACACCACGGTACCACAATCTAAAGCTTACATCTCCTTTTTGTCATGAAATCAAAATTCCACAAGCGGGCACATTAACTAAAAACAACATTTCAAAAACCTCCAGTAATGTCTTTATGCTGCAGGATGACACCTTCTTCCACCTCTAAAGGTGCATAATCGGTAAATGTAGTTTTCCCTGCTCTGTATTCATAAATGCATTCCTGCAAGCATGCACTATTGTTCATCTCTCTTCCACCTCTAATGTATATTTCTAAGTTTATTACAAATGGCTTTGTAACTGCCCCAACTTCTGCTAAAATTATTCCCAAGTAACAAATCTGAGGGAGAACTGCTTATAAAGAGCATCTAGGTGCTATCCAAGTTACACCTGGATCCCAAAAACGAGTCTTAAAAACGTTACTACAGCAGTCTGCTCCTCACTTTCATCTGGCCTAAACTATGAGTTCAGAGGGACTGATTCCACTCTGGTGAGCTACTCTTTACGTGACTCAAAGCCTGGCTGCTGTGTGCATACACAAGCCGTCAGAGGGGAGAGAAAGTTTCTGAAACTCTTTGCGTGTTATTGTCCATCAAGACACGTGTGAGTGTAGTGAGGCCTATATGAAGAGTGTGTGCATGCATGTGCCGGGGGAGTTCTGGACTGCTTTTGTTGCTGCAGTGAGCTGATATGTGAGATAGAGCTGTGCTTACACACAGCTGCCCCAGCAGCCTGGCACCCTGGCGCGAGTGTGCTGTGTGGTTTTGGATGGCTCTGGTCATGGCGGAATGCAAAGATCAGAGAGAGAGAAAAGGCAGATGGACTGCCCTGAGGGCCAAGAGACGGAGAGAGAGAGGGAAAAGGAGGAAGAAGGCAGGCAGAGAGAGAGGGAGAGAGAGAGAGAGAGACCGAAAGACGAGAAAAATGCCAGTTAACACTGACATAGCTTCTGTCTCTGCCAACCTTCTCTCCATGTGCTTTTGTGTCAGCCCCTCAGTGAGGTCCCATCAGTCAATGTTACAATGCAGCACTCAGCTGCAGCTTTATGCAGCATTGGAGGAGACTCATACACAAGGACATCTAACCATCATGTTGCCTAATTTCCAGGTATGTTAGTTAATCATTCATCTCTCTTCCATCTCTACTACTTTACAGAAAATCACAGTACATAACTCAGCCATGGAGGGCCACAAGCCAGTGTACTAATGCCGGTCCTAAGCCCGGACCACCGAAAATTAAATTTCTGTACTGAATTGGTAGAAGCCTGGCTTAACGATGACTGCCAAGCTCCTGTTGTCCAGCAGGGTTCATTAATGCTAACTAATATTAGCCAGAAGGAAGCAACTAACAGTCAGATTTGATCCTGTCCATGTTTTTCCTGTTTGGCCAGGCAGACTGGCTTTCTTCTAGCTAATGTTAAGTTAACCTTAGCTTCTCTGCTAAGGTGGACAAAACTGCTTGATACCCAACCACAGACATTATAAAAGGTCTGGAAAGTGAAACCAATGCAGAAGGGCCTTAAACCTGCATCCTTTTTAATAGCCAACAGGAGGAGATACCTGTGGTTCCAAAAAGACTTCTGGTCCTATATTAGTCCATGAGAAAAAGGCCTTGCAGCCTGACCTTTGTTAACACTTTCCTGATGAGTTTATGGGCTCAGTCCCGGTTATACTGAACAAAACATTCAGTCCGTTTTATTAATTTTGGTCACTCTTGTGTTTCAGAGAGGAGGATTATCTGGGGGGAAAAGTTAACACATATATAATCTTAGATGCAATATATCTTATAATACAAACATTTTACTTTCCTTTAATTTACATTAGGAGGCTGAAATGGTTTGCATAAAAAGATCTAAGGTCAAATTTAGGTGAACTGGACACTATTTTAATGATATTAGTGTGTGGGATAATAGCAGTAATTTTAATTATATTCATTTAAATTTAGTTCAAGTTTCACAAACCACATTTGAGAATCAATATTCCTGTTTTCAATGCAACCCTGCAGAATAAGAAAGCAGCAAACAATTAAATTCACTCTGAGCAGGACCCGTGCAGATATTTAACGACGGGCTAAATCAAGACAAAAATAACTGTAGATGAAAACAGAGCAGCACCGGTGAAAACACGGAGAAAGGAGGTGAGTGACATTCGTGCGAAGGCCTCCTTTCTGCGATGGCTGATCAAAACAAAGCAATCAACCGACTGCGTCTAAAAACAGTTTGTTTACCATCGCAGCTGCAACAGTGACAAGGACCGCATCAAGGCACAAGCACATCAGTTTAAATCCAACTTATAAGAAAAATTCAGTTTAGTGAAACTACCCAATGCCAAAAATGTCTATTAATTTAGTGATTTTAAAACAAAGTTGCATATTTGTTTTTTTTTAATAAATCAGAAAGTGATGGTGCAGTGCTGTGTTATAACCCTTTATAGAGGCTTTTACTGAATCCCAAATGGTTTTGGCTGTTCAGAAAAAAAAAAAACCTTTAAGATTTAAGATCTTCTGACTGTATGGGAAGTAATTAAATAAGACATTATATGCATAAGTAACATTTTAAAAAAACATAAGTATTAGTTAATTTATAAAAATGCCACACATACTGATTCTTTTTAAAAATACACTGCATTTGTTCTCATCGTTGTATTCATTTAGTAGTATATTGCCATCTCCTGCTTTGTTCATTTTTTAATCTGGTTCTCTGCATCTACCTTTCCAAAACAATGCATTTCTGCCTCATTGTGGAAATGACAGGGGCTGATGATGAGAACTGAGGTATTTAGTTATTTTAGCTGGATAAAAATTTATTTATATATTATTTTCTCTTTTTTTTCTGCATTCTTGCTCCTTCATACATGTGGGCACCTGGCTGGAAAAAAAATATCAGCAATACCGAACTGAACGAAAGGGGCCATAACATAAC